>JAQZBX010053464.1:0-18884 GCA_029593785.1 Cabassous unicinctus | reverse complement strand
CAGCAGCACAAGCAGCAAGGGGGGGGATAAATAAAATAAAAATAAATAAATCTTTAAAATGGATTAAAGTAAAATAAATAAATAAATCTTTAAAAAAAAAATCCTACTTATAGTGGGTTCACACCCACAGGAATGGATTAACTTTAAGAACACGTTTTTTTGGTATGCATATAATTCCAAATCATCACACCCCACCCTCTGGACCCAAAAAAGACATGTTCTTTACACATACAAAATACATTCATTTCATCACAACATCCCAAAAGGCTTAAGTTATTTCAGTAACAATGCTAAGTACAAAATCTTATTGAAATTGGTTATGGGTGTGGTCTGTCGTGGGGTACAATTCCCCCGTCTGTGGGTCTATGAAACTTAGAGAACAAGTTGTCTGTTTCCAATATACCATGGAGGGACAGGCAGAGGATAAACATTTCCATTTCCATAGGGAGAAATTGGAAGGAAAACAGGGATCATGGGTTCTAGACAATTCTGAAACCCAGCAGATTTCCAGGCCTGAGAGTCATCTATGGAATGATGTTTTGTCCTTCAGGCCTGATGAAGCAGCAGTCTGGCCCTTGCCAAGTGCTTGCACAATGGCCATGCTCTCCTTGAACATGGGTGAAGGCTCCACCCTGTCCAAGCAGCAGAATGGCAACTAAGCTCTCCGCAAACACCTGGTCACAGGCTCTGCCATCTCAGAGCACTGGGGTGGCACTCTTCCTGAACAATGGGGCAGAAGGCCTGCTCTCACCAAGCTCTGGGGCAGACTCACCCTTTCCACACACATGGGTGGGCCCAATCTCTTAGCCAGAGAAGATGTCTTTGGTCTAGATCCCAGCTTCCATGATTCTACCCTTCAAGAGATTTTTCCTTCAATTGTCTCTTCTCTGTCTTTTTTAGTCCAGACTGGCAGTGGTTCCACTCATACAAATTATGCACAAAAAAAAGTAGTTGGTTTTGCATGTAGTTCACAGGAGTCCAATTCATCAGACAAAAGAACTTTCTACAAATCCTTTCTGGATAACTGCATCGCCAATCCTGGTTTGCCCTAAACTGTCTCAGTGGAACCATGTTCAGTTAGACCCTCACATGGAGCGCTATTCTCTGGGGACTCACTTTCCGGAAGCTCAGAGTTTTACAAACCATCAATTTCTGGTTTCCTTGTGTCCAGGAGTTCAGTTCTCAACTTACCGTTTTCCGCTCACAATCTACTATAAGCTACAAGGAGAAACCAGACTGTACTTTCCACACTTAGCTTGGAAATCTCCTCAGCTAAATATCCAAGTTCATTGCTTCCAAGTTCTGCTTTCCATCCAACATCAGAACTCAATTTCACCAAGTTCTCTGCATTTTAAAACAAGAATCATCTTTCCTCCAGTTTCTGTTTTTCCTCCAGTTTCCAATAACACATTCACCATTTCTTCTTAAAGCCTCGTTGAAAGTACTGTTTGCATCCATTTTTCTACCAACTGTATGTTCAAAGCCATCTAAGCCTCTCCTATCAAATACCTCACACTCCTCCCAACCTCCACCCATTACCCACTTCCAAAGCTGTTTCCACATTTTTGGTATTTGCACTAGCAGGACCCCATCCTACTGGAACTAAATTCTGTTTTAGTTTCCTAGGTTGCTCAAGGAAATACTGTGAAATAGGTTGTCTTGAAAAAATGGAACTCCATCAGCTTACTGTTTTGAGGCTAAAAGAAAGTCCAAATGAAGACATCATCAAGACAATACTTTCTTCCCGAAGATCAGGGGTTCCCATCTCTTTTGGGTTCTGTTGATTTCAGCCTCTTGCTTCTGTGGCTTTCTCTCCCTTTGTCTGAATTTTATTCTTTTATAAAGGACTCCAGTTATAAGATTAAGATCCATCCTCATTGAGGTGGTGTTTTACTTTGCTAAAAGCTGTCGAAGGCAGTATACCAGAAATGGGTTGGTTTTTACAATGGGGGTTTATTGGCTTGCAAGCTTACAGCTCCAAAGCTGAGAAAAGTGTCCTTCAATCAAGGCGTAATCAGGTGACACTCTTTCCTCAAAGACCAGCTGCTGGTGACCCTGGCCTCCTCTGTCACATGGGAAGGCACATGGCAGTGTCTTCTGGTCTCCGCCTTCTCCTCCAGGATCCATTGCTTTCAGCTTCTGGCTGCTCCGTCTGTGGTTCTCTTCCTCAGCTTCTGTGGGTTTCTCTCTGAGCTCCTGTATTCCTCTCCATATTCATCCCGATTATAAAGGACTCCAGAAAGAGGATTAAGACCACCCTGGGCCATACCTTACTGAAGTCATCTAATCAAAAGGTCCTTAACTGAACTAATCTAATCAAAAGATCCCACCTACAATAGGTTCACACCCACAGGAATGGATTAACTCTAAGGGCATGATTTTCTGGCATCCACAAACTTCAAACTGTCACAGGTCACACCTTAACTGAAGTAGCCTCATCAAAAGGTTCTACTTACAATGGGCTCATATCTACAAGAATGATTAACTTTAAGAACATGTTTTTCTGCGGTATGTACAGTTCTAAACCATCACAGATGATAGCAGAGGTATGTCTCCAGCTCAGGAAGCACAGAGTAAGGGGGACCAGCATGCCTGTGTGGGAGGACTGGAGAAGGAACCATCCAAGTGGGCCTTGAAGGGTGCATAGGAGTTTGGAGTGGGAACGTGATTGGCAGGGCAGAAGAGTGACTGTATGTGGACACCCCACACCTTGAGTTCTGTGGAAGGGAGAGGAGCTTTGAGTACCTGGAGCACATGGTGGTATCTTGGTTGGGGGACAATTTGGGGTGAGGCAGAGCGTCAGGCCAAGTCCAAGCTTTCCTCCTTAGGGCATCTCTCTAGCTCAGAGCTGGGGTTTGGAGCCCTCTGGGGGGAGCATGGAGTGTGGATGGTGGGGGCAGGGAGGAAGCCCAGGGAGAGGGGGTAGGCCAGCAGGCAGGCCTGTGAAAAATGGAAGATGGAATCAGAGTTTTCTACTTCCCTTCTTTTGGAGCAGCGACTCCTGTTTATTTAGCAAAGGATCCCACCCTGGAACAAGGATGTAGGACAAGACCAGGCAGGTTTTCCAAACCTGCTGCAGGGCTCTCCCAGCCTCTTACCAGCACTTTGGAGTGCATGTGTGTGCATGCATGCTTGTTTCTGTGTGTGTGTTTACATGTGTACACGTGTCAGTACGTGCTTGTACGTGTGTGACCTTGTCTGTGTGTGCTCTTGTGGGTGTGCATGTCTATACATGCTTGGGTATTTGTGCATGTGTGTATGTGGGTCTGTGCATGTTTGTGCATGTGAAAATGTGTGTGCTCCTGTCTGTGTGAGCAGGTGTACATGTCTGCATCTCTCATGGGTGAGTGCGAGTCCTTTGCGTGAATGTGTGCTCAAGCATGCATATGAGGATTTGTATGTGACTGTGAAGGCTCATATGTATGTGTGTGTGTGTGTATGAGCTCACCAACTGATCCAGTCTAGACCAAACACGGGGTTTTTTAATCAAGTCTGACACCCTGCAATCAACACAGTCTAACACCAGCACTGGAGGTTCTAAAATGAATCCCTTACAGCTACACAGTTTGTACCCTTGGGCAGCTCAGGTTTCTGAGGTTTCCTTGGTGAGGGAAGAAAATGGAAAACTAAATAACAGCAGCTGCCTCCTGGGACAGCCCAGGCCGGGCTCAGCAGGGCTGCGGGGGTGAGAGGGCACCTAATGAGAGCGAGCCCGTCCCCACGCCTGACCCCCGCAGGGCCAAGAAGGAAGAGTGCCAGCAGGCCCAGGGCAGACTCAGGGACCCTGCAGGCAGGAAAGGTGCCCAAATACCTGTGTCCCTGAGTGCGTGCACAGGGATGTGCCTGTGTGTGGTGTGTGTATATATACATCTCTGTGAGTGTGCAGGCATACAGACCTGTGCACACGTTTTCACACAAACAAACATGCACAGGCACATGTACACACATGCACAGGCACACACGTGTCCACAGCTGTGCACATACACAAGAGAACGCACAGAACCATTCACACACAAGTCCGCATGCACAAGCAGGTGCAGATCTGCACGCATCTGGGGGTGTGAGTTTGTGTACAGGTAGGTATGCTGGTGCCTGTATCTGTGTGCACACGGGACCTGTTTCCTGATCCAGGAACCACTGTCTGCATTAGCCGCGGAGGTACCCAAAGCTGCAGCTAAGGAGGGTGGGAACAGAGAGAGGGCACCGGGTGGGCATGCTGCTGCCTGCCCTCCTTGACACTGGCCCTCTGATCCATCAGTGTCAGTTCTGTCAAGGGAATAGGCTGTGCTAAGGGCTTGAGAGATTGCCCCGTGGGCACAGAACATACCTGCGCACTCTTGTGCCACGCCATGGAGGAATGGGCAGCTCACAGCCTGCACTGAAGACCTGCTCCCTTCTCCTTCTCCTCCCCTCCCCCTCCCTCCCCTCCCCCTTCCCTCCCCTTCTTTCTTCCTCCTCCTCCTCCTCCTTCTCTTTCTTTTTTTTAAAAACTTACTAATAAACACCTTCCCTTTCCCCCCTCCCCATCCCCTGATAACCCCTAATCTGCTTTCTTTTTCTGCAATTATGTTATTCCTAGTCATCTTTTAAGAGTGACATCAGGGAAGCAGATGTGGCTTAAGCAATTGGGCTCCTGTCTACCATATATATATATAGGAGGTCCAGGGTTCAATTCCCAGGGCCTCCTGGTGAAGGCAAGCTGGCTCGTGTGGTGAGCTGGCCCACGCGGAGAGCTGGCGCAGCAAGATGACACAACAAAAAGAGGCACAGAGGAGGGACAATGAGAGACACAGCAGACTGGGGAGCTGAGGTGGCGTGAGAGATTGAGCACCTCTCTCCCACTCCAGAAGGTCCCAGGATTGGCTCCCAGTACCACCTAAAGAGAAGACAAGACACAGACACACAGCAAATGGACACAGAGAGCAAACAACGGGGGGGATGATAAATAAATAAATAAATCTTTAAAAATAAATAAATAAACCCAACAACAACAATAAAAAAACCCGAGTGACATCAGACAATATTTATCCTTATGTGCCTTGCTTATCTCACTGAGCATAATGTTTTCAAGGTTCTTCCATGTAACAGCATGTCTCAGAACTTCATTCTTTCTTATGACCGAATACTTTTTCATGCATGTATGGACCACGTTTCTTTTATCCAGTCATCTGTTGATGGACACTTGGGTTGTTTTCACCTTTGGGCCATTGTGAGCAATGCTGCTCTGAGCATTGGTGTACAAGTACCTGTCTGCAGCCCTGCTTTCACTTTCTTTGGACGTATACCTAGGAGTGGAATTGCCGAGTCAGACGGTAATTCTAGATTTAACCTTTTGAGGAATCATCATATTGCTTTCCACAGTGGCTGCACCCTTTTACATTCCTGCCAACAATGCATGAGAGTTCCAATGTCTCCACATCCTCTCTAATATTTGTTCTGTTCTTTTCTTTCTTTCTTTTTTTTTTTAGGTAATGCTTGCTCCCTTCTTAATGGCTTGCTGGTTTGTGTGTGGTTAGCTGACGGCAGGACCTGCAGTGACAAGGTTGTTCATGGGTCTAAAGAATCTTTCCTGGTAGCCGAAAGGATCAGCTGAGTTCTGTTTCCTCTTCCCTCCTCGGGGCTGAAGTGGATGGAAGGGCTGGGAATTGAGGGGTGGCCGAGGGATTTGTTGATTATGCAAGTGAGCCTGCCAGCTACGGTGCCAACAGCCTGGCCAGGGCACAGAAACCTAACTGAGTGGACCAAGGGGGTTCGGGAGGGGAGGCAGTGGAGACACGAGTGTAGACAACTGGTTGAGCAGCTGGGCCAGAGGGAAAGGGCGAGGAAGCACAGGGCAGGAAGCACAGGGCAGGACCCACAGCGCCCGCCACGTGCAGTCACCCTCTTTACCCAGCAGGGGGCTGTGAGCCATTTCACAGACCAGGAAACCATGGCTCAGAGAGATTGCGTGGCTGCCTGTGGCCACACAGCTGGTGTGATCAGAGCTGTAGCCTGTACTGAGATCACCTGAGCCCCACCTGCCACCTCCTCCATGCAGCCCTCCTCTCCTATCTCTCCAGCCAGAGATTAGGGCCAGGCAGTGACCTTGAGGTGCCTACTCCATCCAGCCCAGAGTCCAGAGCTAAAGAGACCATTCTTGGTTCTGACTGGGAGGCCTGTGGTACTGGAAAATGCACAAGTGTTTTCCTTATGTCACAGGCCTAGGCCATGGATCCTGGTTTGCATGGTTGTCACTATTTTCAAATTGTGCTCAGAGAAAAAAAATCTTCTAATTTGACTATTACCTGTGGGCCTGTATTCTAGGACCTCAGAGGCTCTGTGGGATATAAAGGCCTGTTGACTCTGGGTCCCTAAGGACACAAAATCAAGTTCAATATGATTGAAAAGGCATTCAAACTTGGGTTAAATTAGTCTCTCTAAAGTGACTATTCTGGAGATTGTGCGTGTGTGTGTGTGTGTGTGTGTGTATATATATATAATAAATTTGTTTTTCAAAAGAGTTTGGGGCAAGATTAGTTTTATAGGATGAACCTAAGTAGCACAGTGGGTTTCTCACTTCCAAAGTGGTATGCCTATCCACCGACACACTTTAGTAAAAGCTCTCAGTGCCTTGCATCTAAGGTAAGAGGATAATCCCATCCTTGGGCCTTTTGTATTTTCACGTCGTTGTATACATCACATAAATAAGAAATGTGATTTAACCATGGTGTAGCAGTTTAAGCCAGGCAGTCGCTGCGCAATAAGCATTATTATAATAAGTGATGCTAAACACCTCTTATTGATCTCTCCCATGTGCCAGGCACGATTCAAAGGCTTCCCAGGTATTGATTGTCTTAATTAATTTAAGCCGCAGAACCTCTCAGGTAAGTACTGTTAGTTTTCCCATCTTAAGAGGAAGAAACTGAGCTTTCTTTATCTCCACATTCCCCAAATCCATGCAATCAGCCTTATCACAAGAAAAATATTTTTTATCTCTCATTAAGGTTTCAGTTGGAAAACTTATTCACCAAATTCCTCAGCAATTACAGACGTGTGTGTAAGAAGTATTCAAAGGGTGATAACCGAGCTGGCGCGTGTGACCTACAGGAATGAGATGTAGACGTGAAGGAAGGTGGTGGTGTGAGAAAAAGACCTCCAGTCTCCCTCTGTGAAAGGGGAGAAATGAAACAAAGAAAACAAAAATTGGAGAAGTCCAGCGGAAACTCAAGGAGGGCACCAGCCATGTGCCAGAAGCTTTGAGGAGCTTCCACCAGGCTCGGAACAGCTGAGGCCAGAGCGGGGAGGTTGCCGAGGTAGACCAACAGCCCTTTCCTGAGTGGCAGTGTGGCATAGAGGGAGGAAAGGAAAGGAAAACCTAGGGGCATCATGCACGCCCCTCTTCTCCAGGCTGAGGGCAGCCCTGGAGGAGGGGGGGCCAGTGCCCACCATGTCCCAAGGGCCCTCCGAGGCCTCAGCTCCTGCCCTGTGAACACAGTCTGGGGCACCTCGTGGTGTGGAAGAACTCTTTCCCGAGCCCCTCTAACCTGGAGAGGTGGGCGAGATACAAGGGTGGGCCGTGGGTGAATGTCTTTAGCCCCCACAGACCACCTGTGAATGGCCCACCAGCTGCGAGGCACCTGGGCTGGGTCTGGGCAGAATCCTGTGGGTCTCTTCAACAGCCCTCCCTTCACTAGTGCAGTGAGCTCAGCCTGTCCTCAGGGACCCCTCTCCTGAATAAGAGGGAGACCCCCATTTGCAAAATGAAGTGGGGCATCTGAAAGAACTCAGCCATAACAATACTTGGCCAAGAAGTGGGAGAAAAGAAAACTATATTGTGTAACATCAAGGAAGGACAAAAAACAGAATTTTGAAAACATTTACTCCAAGAGACAAATGTAGATTTTTTTTCAGAATGAAAATATTGACTCTGAGGGCCGAGAGATGAAGAAAAGACTTCAAGTTGAGGTCAAAATGGAGCTGGAAGTCGGGTAAACAATCTGAGGACACAAGTAGCACCATAGCAGAATTTAAAAAGGCTTCGGAGGTGGTCAAGATCAGGAGGGGCCCAGCGGATGACTGGCTCAGCGTCATGGACAGTGAGCGTGAGGGGCTCTTTCAGAATGGGGCTCAGACAGAGAGCAACGTGCGTGAAAAAGAGAACTGGAAATCCCGTAAGGGTAAGGGGAGTTCCTAGAGAACAGAACCCAATTCATGGAAAAACCAGAAAAATTCCAAAATAAAACAGAAGAAAATGCTGAATCGAAGCCAGATCTAAGCCTGTAGATTGGAAGGATTCACGGCATACTAGGCCAAATTAATTTAAAATCATCAGGAGATAGCTGGTGGCTGGATCTGAGCTCTTGGATAAATGAAGAATAATTACCTCTGAAGGCGTAAATGCCAAGCTGGCCTTGCATGTTCTCCCCACACCCTCAGCCGCCCTGCTCCTGCTCCTGCCCTTTCGCTTGGTTACCCCCGTCGCCCCAGCCGCTGCTCTCAGGCCATCATTGGTTAATTCCAGGACTGCTCAGCTGCCCCAGGGAGAGGGAGAGTCCTCAGGGACCAGATGCAGGCTGTGCCCCAAGCTGAGCCTTGGCTGCTTCTGGGGTTCGGGCAGGCAGAGGGGAGAACCCACCCTTCTGCAGATTCAGGTCCATCTGAAGCCTCCTAAGGGCCGGGCTGCATTTCAGACCCAGTGGGTGAGGCACCAGGTCCCCCTAGCCTGTCACCCAGAGAGGGGAAGGGCCCGCCAGCCGGCCTTTTCTACAGCGACTGTCGCCCAGAAGGATGGGAAACTTAATTAAAATCCCAGGTGCCTTTTTCCCAGGGGTCATTCCGCTGGAGAACCTAAATATCATACGGGGTCTAAATGTGCTGCATTTATTATTTTCACCATGGAGACATCCAAGAAAACTGACCTTTTCAGCTTCAATAAAAACGGATTTTCCTGTAGGTCCTTTGACAGCAGCTGCGATCTTGAGGCGGGCTGAAACTCGATATCAAACACCAAACAAGGGAAAAAGGGGACGCCTTCTCTCAGCTGGGGAAGGTGCTATCGACACCGTGTGCAACTGGACACCAGGAGGCCCGTGTCGGAGGAGAGGCTCCACTCCTCTTGAACTCAGATGCCCGCGGCACCCTCCCGGCACCAGAGGCGCCTGCCATTCGTGTGTTCAGTTCAAGGCAGGTTGGACTCAAAGCAAAGCGGCAGCAGCAGGCCGCTCTGGAATTCCGAGGGGGCTGAGTGCTGGCCCCAGCTCTGCCACCTCTCTTCCCCGCTTGGGACTCAGTCTCCCCTCCTGTAACATGCCTGGGAGCCCAAACATCCCATTTGACTCACTTTCCCCTAAGTGCAGTCCAGGGAATACCCTCTCACCATTGCTTGGCACTGGTGGGCAAAAACCTTGCAAACTTCCTGCCCCACCATTTCTACTGACCAGGAGAGCCAATTCCGAGAAGAACACAAGGACAGTCAAATGCTAACAGTGTGTGTGGCCTTGCAGTGAAAAGAGAGGCTAAAAAGAAACAAAACCCTGCGGGCCTTTTAAAAACCAGTAGCTTGACCGCGGGCATTTTCTCCTCTCCCTCCCACCTGCCACCATGAAAGTGAAGCAATTTGAAATGGCGTTAAGTAACAAGGACAAAGGCAGAAGGTGGTGAGGGATTGCAGTGATCCTGGAAGGCAGAATGTAGAGGGAGGAGGACAAGCTGGCAGGGCAGAGCAGGGAAGGGGGCTCCTGGAGGGAACACCGGTGAGCGTGGGCCCGTAACCACAGGGGCCTCCCTGCCCCCAGCACTGGAACGGAAGGGGAAGGGGCAGGCTAAAAACAGGGCAAGTGGTTTAAGAGCTGTAAACAGCGCTTTGGGCAGCACAGGTCCTCTCTCCTGCCTATGAAGCCAGGAGCCAAGGGACTGGGGGTTCATTTTCTGGAGAAATTGAAACAAGTAGTTGAATCTTGGGGCACCAGACACAGCAGAGGTCTGGGGAACAGTGAGGACTGCCAGCCCCCAGCCCCCTCCACCTGCCAGGTATAAGGCTCCACGCCCCCCAGACACCCACACAGACGTCCACACAGACATGCACATACACACACATCCCCTGCTAGCCTACCACACAGTTCTTCCTGGAGTAACTGGGCCATCCCTGAGAGAAAATCCTAGCCACTGCCTGATCAGGTTCCCAAGAGGCCAGAAAGATATGAAATGTAGAGGCTCACTCTACCTTACCAAATGGGAGTTCCAAAAAAAGGGAACAGAGAAAACAGATGGAAAGAAATTAAATAAATCATATCAGATTGTTTCTTGAACTGAAGGACATGATTCTCTAGATTTAAAAGCCCAAGAAGGGAAGCAGATGAGACTCAAGCAGTTGGGCACCTGCCTACCACATGGGAGGTCCTGGGTTCAGTTCCCGGGGCCTCCTAAAGAAGATGAGCAAAACAGTGAGCTGACGTGAGGAGTTGGTGCGGTGAGCTGGAGCAATGAGCTGACACAATAAGGAGACACAACAAGCAGGGAGCAGATGTGGCTCAAGCAATTGGGCACCTCCCTACCACCAGGGAGGTCCCGGGTTTGGTTCTCAGCGCCTCCTAAAAAGGAAGACTAGCAGACACAGAGAGGACACAAGGAACAGACACAGAGAGCAGTCAGCGAGTGCAAACAATGAGGGGTGAGGGGATAAATAAATAAATAAATAAATAGCCCAAGAAGTGTCCAGCACAAGAAATGAAGTATATCTACTTCAAGGCTCATCAAAGTAACATTTTTAAGTGACCGGGACAAGAAAGAGGTCCTAAAAGCTTTAAGTGAGAAAAAAAAAAAGTCCAGATATTGTGGTGGACCCTGGGATGCGCTGCCCAGGTGTCTCTTCAAGGAAGGGCATGTTGTCCCAGGTGTCAGCAAGCAGCCTCCAGCCCTTCAGAGATTTCTGCTGCAGAGAATCTCTTACCCAGAGTCAGGCTCTTCCCGGGGTGAGCCACATCTAATGTCTGTCTGAAGCAGCAGTACGAAGGCCAGGCCACCTTGGCTCATTTCAGGACACCTCTGAAAAGTCACTCCAGCTCCAGAGTTCCCACAGGGTCAGCTAGGCTGCTGTTGAGCCTGTAGTGCCCAAACCTGCTTCTTTTATCTTCCTTCTAGAAACGTTGGTCCTGAGGGCAAGCCTTAATACACATCTTGCTTGCGCAACTCTGCCTCAGAGTCTGCTTCCTGGGGAGCCCTGCCCGCGGCAGATGTCCTGCAAAGAACTGGGGGTTAGAAAGGCATCTGGCATTTAACGACAATATATCCAGAACAATGGAACAGAGCTTTTAAGTCTGAGCGAAAATTATTTTCAGTCTAAAATTCTATACTCAGCCAAACTATCAATCAAGAATAAGAGCCGAATAAAGACATTTTCAGACTTTCAAGTACTAAAAATGTTGACTTTCCATATACCCCTCCTCAGGAAGCTGAAGAACATGGAACTGGAGACCATGCTCCAGCCAAATGAGAAAAAAACAAAAATGGCATCATGGGATCCAGGCAAAAGAGGACTCCTCACAGGAGAGAAGTGAAGCCTGGTCCCAAGGTGACAGCTCTACAGCAGATTGCAGCGAGAGGGAGAAGGTTCCAGGAGGGAAGCCCTCAGGAAAAATAGCACTGAAGTGTTCAAGCAGAATTTCCCACACTTTCTTGGTTCATGGAGTCCTTGGTGTCTCAGTAATTTTTCTTGGTGCCCCTAGACTACAAGAAATACCCAACAGTTCTGTTTATTCAATAAGAGAGCCAAATGGCTTCGTAAGTACTATGTCCTAACAACTTAGCCATTTAAGAAATTGTATACATAAATGGAAAGAAAAAAATATTTTTATTTCATTCTGAAATAACTGCAATTACTTCCTACTGGGATGTGTGCCCCTGTTGGACACTGTACAGCTGCTCAGACCTTTGCATCAGATTGTGCCCCTCCACACTCATTTTCTGTTTCACATTGATTTTTGCCCAGTACTTGCTTTTTATCACAGCATCTGCTGAAAACCCAGCTTTGCAAAAGATATGACATCATCAAAAGGAACGTGGTGCACTCTAATGTTAAAGTAGTGAAATACCTTGTACTGGTAGTTTGTGGTCTCTGACAAATGTCAAGTATCACTGCATTTCCCTTGAAATTTTAAAATATCCCACGGCACTTCCATGAGCTCACTACAGTACCCTGGGGTGACTTGATGCAGTTTGGGAATTGCGGCACTAGAGTGCATAGAAATATTGTTGATGGGCTGGCAGCAGAGCTGTCAAAGCATGTGGGAAAAAATTAGTGATAGACACATTGAAAATAAAAAAAAAAGATTCAATTGCTAACTCTAGAGGAGAAGTTTAGACAAGAAAGAAGATGAGATCAGAGTATACCTCTTGACTCTGCGATAAACAATATTCGCCTTATCACAATGACATAAACATTGACCATAGTTTCAATCAAAAGTGCGATGGAGAATGGTGGGAAAGTAGGGAGGGGGAGGTGTGGGAAAGCTGGGACATGGAGGCACATCAATAGAGGCGAAAGACCAGAAGAATGAAGAAAGGGCAGTGTCAGCACGTGGCTTGGAATCATGGAAGAAAATACTGGAGGAGCACGTATAGGGGGTAAAAGTCTTCTCTGGCAGCAAGATTGGGGTGTAGGCAGGTAGAACGATTGTGACTTATTATAAGCCTTTTGGTAATATTTGGCTTTTTGAACTATGTGCATGCATTGCTTTGATAATGCCTAACAATTAAACAAAACAATATTAAAACCTAACAAATGCCCACGTGCCCCTGAGCTCTAGATAATAATTCACAGGCAGCAGAAAATCTAATAACTCTCCTGAGATTTCTGCAGATCCGAGGCTGCGAGTGGAGGGTGAGTTATATTCTCACGTCGCCACCAGCTCCCGGCAGCTGCCTCTGCCCTGTCCCTTGTCACTGGGAGCGTCTCGCCAGGATTCACCTTCCCCAGTTTCTCCAAATTAACTGAGGAAACAAGACCGCGAGTTGTGGGTCACAGAAGAGGGACTGGTTATTAGACACCCATTGACCTCACATCAGGACTGAGGTCCCAGCTTCTCCCAATTCTTCTCACAGCTCTTCCTCCCACACCTGGCTCCAGGCCCCCCAGGGTTGCACACGGGTGTGCACACACACACCTGGGCAGAACCAAGAGCTGACGCTCTGAAAAGGACAGCAAAGACCCTGGGCTGATGGCTCTTCCTGCAACAGCCTCCATCCTCCCGGAAGAGAGCTGTAGCTCTAAGTAGCAATTTCTTCCTCCATCACCCATTTTCCCTCCTCACGCTGAAGAACACGCAATCACATCAACTGTGCGCTGTGACTGACACGCGGCAGCTCCGGGCGGTGTGGGCAACACGGACGCTTTACTGTCACTGGTGAGCCCCGCACTCCGTGTGCCTGTGCTGGCAGCGAGCTCTGCTCCGTGGCCCAGCGGCCATACGTCTTAGTGGGACATTGATCAATCTACTGATGCACTGACCGAAACGCCAGTGATCCCAAATTGCTCACTCGGTAGTCTCCTGGTAGGAAGCCCGTGGTCAAATCTGGAAAGGTTTATAGGTTTGAGGAGTTGCGACTCACCCGCCCAGAATAGCAGTCCTTGAGGAGGGTTCCCAAAGACCCCCAGTGTGAAACGCCTTGTTCTGAAGCTTGTCCAGTCCCTGCAGCCTTCTCCTAAGCTGGTGGAGAGCAGCAGTTTTGCATTCTTCTCCCATCTCCCCAGCACCACTTACCTCAGCCCCGGGGCAGCGGGGTGGGGGTGGGGGTGCATCTGGAGTCTCAGCCCTCTTTGTAGGGTGACCAGAGCCTGGCTTCCCTTGTCTGCACAGAAGTGCCAGAGAGGTGCTGCCTTCCTGAGATCCTCTGACCCCGGAGCTGCTTGGCACGAGGGTGACACGGCAGGTCTCACTTCTCGTGGTGGGCACAGCTGGCAGGGCTCCCCTTGGGTAGGGCAGCCTGCAGGGAAAGGGACTACCTGCTCCTGCATCTCAGGTCTGGAACGAAACAGCACCATTAGCTCTAGAAGCCCAGCTCACTGCCAGCCTGGAGGTGATGGAACCCTCACCTAAGACCCTCCCCAATCCCGAGGCACGGGTGCCCGGCTGCCCGGCCACAGCAGCTCTGGACTCAATGCCTTACTTGACAGACCACACCCTTGAGACAATACGGCCCCTGCCTCCCAGGAGCTCAGTGCTTCTGGAGATGACCCAGTGTTTCCAGTTCCTCCAATAGCATCTGGAGCCACTGCCCCCCACCCCCTTCATTACCCTCATTAAACCCAGGCCAGGCCCGTGCATGGGCAGAATGGGGTCTTGGAATTTCCACTGTCCCCCAACTCCCCACTTGACCTTCATCATCAACCTCTCGCTCCAGCTTCCTCTCTCCAAACCTGTCTCTGACCCAGGCCACGCTGCACGTTCAGGAGGCTCCTATTTTTAAAAATCCCCCTAAATGCTGCCCTGGTACAGCCCTGGCACCCTCCACTGCCCTCTCTTTTCAGCCCAGGGCAGTGTCCAGCCCCGGATAAGGACAAGACTCCAGAGCTGGCAATGAGGGGGTGGGGGGCGTACCTGGGCATACTGGGAAAGTTCTTCTCACCCCTCTCCTCACCCCCACCCCCTGCCCTCTGCCTCATGCGCCCCCCCCCTCCCCCGGAGCTGGCCAGGCTTGCAGCCTTCGCTGGAAACCTGGAGCACAGAGGCTGGTTTGCTGTCCCCCCTGTCCTCCCACCTAGAGCAGGACCCAGGTCCAGGGCAGGGTTGCTAAATGCTCCCCAGAATCCCATGTGTGCTGGATGCAATGGGGCTGTCCTTGCCCAGCTCCTGGACTACCCCCACCCTGACTCCCAAGTCCTCCAGGAGCCCCTGCCCCAAACACATCCAGCTATGACTGCCCAAGCAACACTCCCACGCCTCGGCCCAAGAGCAGGCCGGGTGGGGAGTACGCACTGTCCTAGGAGGTTTCGGCGTCGATTGAACCTTCAGTGTCCGCGAGGCAGGAATCCCTCTCTCCCTTTTCAAGAGTGAGTCTGGTTCTCACTGGCTTCTGTGTCCCTGCAGGAGCCTGATCAATCCCAGTGTAAAACGAGCTTTGTTCTGAGTTGTTAGTTGTCCTTCCCGGTTTGGGGCATAATCTGTAATGTTTGACTTCTGGCACCCAGCTCCCCAGAGGCTCCAGGAGAGGGCCTCGGTCAGGGTGAGGGCACCGTGGTCTGGGCAGAACGTTCTGGAAGGACAATGAGGAATGTGAAGGCTGAGGGGGCTGACGGGCTCTCGGGCAAGGATCTCAGGGCTGCCCTGATCTGAGGTGGGTGTGCATGCCCCTCTCCCCAATACTGGGTACCAGGACCCTCCCCAATTGCCCTGTGCAGCTGAGCTGCCTGCACATCCCTGCCCTCTTGTGTTTGCCGAGGACAGTTAAAAACTGTCTGCTGGGTCGATAATGAGGCCTGGCCCGACGCTCTGGCTCCGGTCGGGGGTGTTTCAGGGAAACCAGCTTTCCAGGGATGCTTAGGCATGGCCGTGCCGTATCTTGGCAACCAGTCCCAAAGCCGAGTCCTCCTGAGATTCCGGCTGGGCCCAGCACCGGCAGAGTGGGGAATGGCAGCAGCACATGCTGCTCTCGCTGCCCAGCCCACCCCTCGGCCGGCGCCACCTGCTCCCTGCTGGACCCGAGCTGTGCCAGGAGTCCACAGTCTTCCCCGAGCAGCCACACCCTGCCCGGCACAGGGCCATGGGAATACTGTCTCCCCCACTGCCTTTCTGGATGCCCCAGGCCATCCTCCTTCAGACTTATTCTCAGTTTTCTCATGTGTAAGGTGGGGTAGGGATGGTGCCAGACCTCCGGCTGTCTTCCATGGACACACAGTCCTCTAGCTGCCCATGCCTCTCTGCCACTTCTCATTCTCTGGACAAGGTGTTTAAAGGCAACAATTCTCCATGAGACCTCCCTCTCTTCAGACACCAGGGCCACCTGCCCTTCTGACCAACTGGTTACAAAAATTGGTGGGTTCCCACTGCCCCCTTAGGTTTGATAATTCACTAGATCGAGTCACAGAACTCAGGAAGGTGCTCTGCTTATGATCACAGTTTTATTATAGCAAAAGGATACCAATAAGAAGGAACCAAAAGAAGGGATGCACAGGGTGAGGTCTGGGGGTGGGGGGGTCTCAAACGTGAAGTTCCGTGTCCTCTCCACGTGGAGTCAGGATGTGGCACCTTCCTGGCACTTTGATGCGTATGGCCAACCAGGGAAGCTCAGCTGAGCTTCAGCATCCAGAGCTTTTTATTGGGGTTTCATTACACAGGCCTGATTGATTGAATCAATGCCATGTGGTTGTATTCAATCTTCAGCTTCCTTCTCTTCAAATTCCCAGACCCACCCTGAGCCATCTCATTAGCATAAACTATCAGGTGCGGTGTAGGAGCCCATCACAAACAACAAAGTCCCCATTTCATCAGGAAATTCCAAGAATGTAGAGGTCCCCCCTCTTCCAGCCAGGAACAGAGACCAGACCTCATTCTGAAGGCCAAATTCCTTACTATACAGGCTCCTTCTCTGATCTCTCTCCCACAGGCACCTTTGCCAGGGAGCGCAAGCACCCCCAGAACTTTGGGGGCCCTGCCCGTCCTACCTTTCAGGACTCCAGAAGAAGTGGTCTCCTTAGAGGGTGCTCCCATCCCAATGGCTTCTGATCTATTGCTCCCTGGGCTTCTCACTCGGCCTCAGCAAGTCATAGCCACCAGGAACCTCCAGGAGAGGAGACTTCTCAGTTCCCTCTTTAAGTGGATGCTGTGGGGCTTTCTTCATGGCTGTGATGGTTAATTTCATGCGTCAACTTGGTTAAGTTATGGTGTCCAGTTATTTGGTCAAGCACTGGCTTGTTACTGTGAGGGTATTTTGTAGATGGCATTTGCATCTACAATTAACAAAGGAGATCGCCCTCAGCAAGGTGGGGAGTTTCCTCATTCAATCAGTTGGATGTCTTAAAAGCCAGAACTGAGGACTTCAGAGGTCAGAAGAATTTCTGCCTTTACTTCAGCGTTGACTCTTACCAGAATTTCCAGCCAGCCAGCTTCCTCTGGGGATTTCAGACTAAGGATATCAACATCACATTCATTGGAGTTTCCAGCCTGCCCTATGGAGTTCGGACTTGCCTGCCCCCATGGTTGCATGAGGCAATTCCTTATAATAAATCTTTTGGGGGATGGATGTGGCTCAAATGGTTGGGTGTCCATCTCCCATATGGAGGGACCCGGGGTCGATCCCCGTGGACCTCCTGGTAAAAAAAAAAAAAAAAAAAAAAAAAAAAAATTGAGTACAGAGTATAATAAATCTTTTAAGATTTATATATGTCCTCTTGGCTCTGTTTCTCTGGAAAACCCTGACTAATATGATGACTGGCGCCTGCATCCCTCAGCTGCTGGGAGTTTCACTGTGTCCTTCACTGGGAATTATTCTTGGCTACAAGGAAGTACCTCTCCCAAGGGTACACCCCAACTGGGAAGAAGGCATCCCACATCCAATAACTGGCTGATGTTGGGGTACAAAGACCTGGTCACTTGCCTCAATTTGGGGGCAACTCTGAAGGGCCACCTATGATGGTTTGAAGCTGCATGGACCCCCAGAAAATCACGTTCTTAAAAATAATCCATTCTCATGGGTGTAAACCTATTGTAAGTAGGCCTTTTTGATTACATTACCTCAGTTAAGGCATGGCCCAGGATAGATCTTAATCCTCTTTCTGGAGTCCTTTATAAATGGGATGAATACGGAAAGAAAGAAAGAAAGAGAGAAAGTCACGGAAGCAGGAGGCTGGAGGCAACGAAACCCAGGAGAGAAGGGAAAGACCGGCAGATGCCGCCATGTGCCTTCCCATGAGACAGAGGAGTCCAGGGTCACTGCAGCCAGTCTATGGAGAAAAAGCGTTGCCTGATGATGCCTTGATTTAGACATTTTTCTCAGCCTCAAAGCTGTAAGCTTGTGAACTAATAGATCCCCACTGTAAAAGCTGACCCATTTCATGGTATCTGCATTTTGGCAGGCTAGCAGACTGAAATACCATGCCAGCTCCCCAACACGCTGTGGGACCGACTGCCTGAAACTTCAGCTATGACCACATTCCACTGGTTTTTCCCTCTGCCCATTCCTGCCCTCCTCACTTCCTTACTCGGGTCTCTCCTGAGAGCCCTGATTTAAACCTAATGCCTCAAACTCTCCACCTCATTCTGCTCCCATGGAACTCGGCCTAAGATGCCTTTTGGACTCCAGGGTCAGATGCCCAACTAAGGTGATTTGGTGAGGGACTTGGAAGTTTCACTGCAAATGAGTTGTAACTTCAAGTCTTACCTCCAGTGGAGTAGCTCATGGGTCTGGTCCCAGAGGTCTCCCCCAGCTCACGATCTCTGACAGGCACCCTTGGCAGTAGACACTGATGGACGCCCTCCCAGATCTTCTCTGAACCCTTCAGCACATAGGGCAGCTGTGCCCTTGGATTCTACGGGCTGTTGCTTCTAACGGGCGCACCTGCGGCTCCTCAGCGTACACCCTGGGTTCCTGTAGCTGCTCCACCCACAGGCCTCAAGAGCCACAAGCTCCTGGACATTCATGCCCCCTGGGACAGGTGCTGGAGTGTGAAATAAAAAAGCCCCCTGTGCTGGGTATTTCTTGGAGAGGACCCTTTTCTGAGAAGGGCTTTTTCAGAAGACAAAAACAACCGACCTGCAGGGGTTTTCTGAGAAAATGAAACACACCCTAGGGGGTCGCCCACAAGCAACACTTGGTGATAGTCAGTTTGGTCCAGTAGAGAACTGATCAGAATGGACAAGCATATCATACTAATCAATATTTATCTGCTCCCCACGTTTTAGGAGCCCCCCCCC
>JAQZBX010053463.1:0-18878 GCA_029593785.1 Cabassous unicinctus | reverse complement strand
ATTAAATTTATAAGAATTACTTAGGTACTTAAGATTTGTTTTGTCAGCAAGACATTTGGAATTGACAGAGAAAATCAAACACATTAAATGCATAAATGATTTTAAAATATTTAAAGAAATTTAACTTTGACAAATGGGACCAAACATTAATCAAAGGACACAGAAGACTATTGCTAAAATTTGCTAGACTTATACAGAGATAATGAGATCTGTTAATTGAACTTAAAACATTAAAGGAAGGATTATGTTTTTGATTTGTGACTTTAAATTTAAATTTAATATTAATTTAAAAAAAAACAAAGTTGCTTTTGAATAATCTTTTCTGTGCACAAAAGCCCCCTTTGAGGATACTAATAAGTTACCATTGACATTTCGTGCCCTTTTGAAGGTCAAACTAACAGAACTTGTGAGAGGTTCATAAGTAATACCTTACTGAGAATTTCCTTTTTAAAAATAATCATGTATTCCACCCCCCCACCCCCCTTTTCATGACTGTAAATGTGAGTTTGGGTTTGGAGTGGGGAAGGGAGGCAAAAAGAGAAGTGGAAAGAGTGGGAGTAAGAAACAGGGGGTGGGGGGTGGGGGTAAGGATGGATTTCCTTATCTGTAAAGTGGGTATAGTATCCATCTTCTCTAGCTCACAGGAAATTTTAAAGCTCAAATGAGTAAAATATATAGGCAAATACTTAGAAACGGTAATGGCTGTGTCACTGTAATGTCATGAATAATGAGTATTATGATTACTGCTGCCTCCAATCTTCCCCATATGAGCCCTATGGTATTCTCAGGGGCTTTCCTTCCAGCTTCTCTCTCTGCTCCTCCCCTAATTCAACCTGCTCTTTGTATATTACTTACTATTTACACCTTAATGATATTAAATTGGAGATTTTATACAATTACATCAGAGAGAGTTACATCTGCATATCAAGCCTTATCTCTATTTGGGTGGTAAAAGCATTTAGCCCCTGTTCAAGAAATGTCAGTTATCACCTAGAGTTTAGGACAGGGAGAGGACCAAGGTATTTCTTGTGCTCTGAAATCAGTGTATTTTGTGCTTGAATGATCCCATCTAAGCTGGAATTCAGAGTGAACCTTTGGATCAATGTTTTAAAGAGACAGCTTTATTTTCCCTATGCACATAGTTGTTTCATTGGGATCATATGATTCTGGAACCAGAGGACCTGGGTTCAAATCCTAGCTCTCCTATTTACTACCTGTACGTCCTTGGGCAGATTAACTGCTCTGTGCCTCAGTTTTCTTATCTATAAAATGGAAGGAATTAATAATTCCAGTCTCTATAGGTTTGTTGGGAGGGTTATGTAAGTTAATAGGTGCAAAACAATTAGAATAGTGCCTGGCACTTAGCACATATTAGCTAATATTTATTACAATCATATGGAAAAATTCAAACCATTGAGAAATTTACTTTTAAAAATTAAAAATCCCATGTAAGCTGCCCACCTCCCACTTTAACCTCTCTCAATAGGTAACTGTTAATAGTTACCTTGGTGACATCCTTGAAGAACTTTTACTGATATATATTTTTAATCATGGGATTATAATATACCATTTGGTAGTTTGTCTTTCTCAACCACGTAGCTAGGAGGTGTTCCAGGTCACTACCTCCAGATCCACCTCTGTCTTCCTAAGGGCTGCACAATATACCACAGCATGGGCACTCCACAATTCATCCACCCCATCTCTTATTGATGGACATTGGAGTTGCTTCCAATTTTCCACTATTACATTAGCTTTTTATACATTCTTTTCTTTAAGTAATTCAAAACCATCGAGCTGAAGACCAGGAGAGCTTCCTCATTTCACCATCATAGCTCATTTCCTATTGAGTAAAACCTCTTCCTCAGGTCAACTCTTGCCATACTCTGCAGGGCTGGGGGCTTTTTCCACAGAAAGAAGAAGTGGATTCTCTGCCCTGGGTCTGAGGAGGAAACACACCATTCCCTTGCCGGCAATGCCCAGGCTGCATTGCTCGCACAGCACCGCTGGGGCTCCAGAACAGCTCAAGAACCTGAAACAAAATCAAAACCTCATTTTGGTTCGGGGTTGACTGCACTGAGTACTTTATAATCATCCTGGAACAGGAAGCATGTCTTCCTATGACATGCTTCATCGTCTCCTTGAAAGAGATGTGTGTTCCAGAGTGAGCCTGTCTCCTCAGCCTCATCTCGAAACATGCTCCTGTTTTCAGGGGTCAGTGCCCATATAGTTCCTTTGCTAGGAACACTCTTTCTTCTCCCTTCTAAACAGACAAATTTCCCTTTAAGGGTATACTCAAATCTAACCCCTTTTTTGAAGCTTTTCCCATGGCTCCAGCCTACACTACTCCTTCCCTTCTCTGAATTTCTTCAGCAGAAATGCCTTCTATGGACATAGCACCTGTGTGAGGGTAAACCCCTGGCCACAGACTAATGGCCACAGAACCAGCAGTTGTGGGAAAGTTTAAAATAGGTCATGGAATACCTGAATCCCATGGAAATAATGTTATTACAAAAGGAGAGCCTATAAGCAAAGAGGCACAGTGGAATATATCGGAGTTCATTAGAACAGGGTGAATTGTGGATTGGAAACACTTTTACATCTACAACAAAAAAAAGAAGCAAAGCAAAAGCCTAACGCTGTGTATCTTAAAAAAATGCGAATTCTCGGGCCCTACTCCAGATCTACTGAATTAGAAATTACAGGGGAGAGACCCAACCAGCTGTGTTTTAACAAGCTCTCCAGGTGAGTCTGAAACACATTAAAGTTTGAGAACTAATGGTAGCAAAGTAGAGACTTTTGCAACCAAATGTCAGGCCAGATAAAACAAGTAGTGAGGAATTCAGGTGTTACTCTTGTTACCTTGTGGTAGGAAATGGAGAAACAAATCCAAGGGTACTTCACTTTGAGGGAAGATGGGAAGCATAGATAAGACATTAATCAAACAGGGTAAGATGGCCTCAGTGCCAAAGTGAGTGGTAGAGAACAATGGTTCCCAAATGGGTTCCCCCTGGGGAGGCTTATTACAAATTCCTAGACTCCATCCTGGGAGCTTCTGATTCTGAGACGTACTTTTAAAAATCTGCTCGAAGAGAAGCCTGGTTTGGGGACCCCTAGCATAAACAGTAGTATTGAGGGAGTTCTGAGTAGAGAGGAGAAAACTCAAACCTGGGTGGCTGGGAAAACCCCAGCTAGCCGGGAGGTGTTCTACATGCCAAACTCCCCTCTGAGGGCCTGTGCTTGGGTCACACATCTCCTAGAGAGCCTGCTGGGGGCAGGAGGCTTTCAGGTGTCCACACCCAGAGTTTTGGCTAAAACCTGGCCCTAGGATTTCTCTCCACACTGGCTGAAGAGGTAAGCCTTGTCTGCCAGAGGTAGAGACTGATGGAGGAGGCATACCAAAGAGGGAAGGGAGCACATGAGGAAAGGCTTCAAGGTGAAGGCCAGACACCTGGATAATTTTTCCAGCAAATTGTCAGGCCTTACAGACTCAAGGGCTACTAACCAAAAGACTGGATGAGTGCCTTTTTTTTTTTTCTTTAAAAGAGCACATCCCATGGAAGGGAGGAGGCCATTTAGAAAGCTCCAGAAGTGAGTGAGCTCAGGCAAGGGAACAAGGGTGAGACTTATCTGGCCTCTGCTCCAGAGGCTCTCTGACAGTCATGGGCCTAAGAAAGGAGGCATTGTGTCACCGTGGAGCTGGTGAGAAAGCCTCCATTGCCAATGGTTTTCAAAATTTGATTTTAGCAGCAAAACTCTGAACAAATATCTCAAGTGGGACTCTGAAATACAGAACACTTTTAAAGACATAAGAACTGAGATGCTCTTGTTAAATTTGGGGTTCAGTTCTCAACTCCTTAGTCTCTTTCCTTTGTCACTCCAGTACAATTACCTTATTCCTCACTCCATCCTGCAGCCTACACTTCGGAGCTCTCCATAGAAAACAGTTTGAAAACCACTGATCTGAGTAACCCCCCATTCAATGCAGGAATCCTCTATACAGCCTATCTAATGGGCAGTTGCTCAGCCTTGCTGGACTGCTTCCAGGGACAGGCAGATCCCTCTTCACAAAGCCATCCTTTCCATTGTCCCAGCTTTGATCCACAGAAAGCTCTTCCTTTTAGTGAGAGGAAAGTTGCTCCCTAAACTTCTGCCCACTGTACCTAGAATTTTCCTCTGGAAGTACAGTACTAATACATTCTTCCACATGAAATCTCTCTTTAAATAAATATTTGTTAAGAGCAATCTTCTTTTTTTCCAGGCAAAAACAGCATCACTTCTTTCAGTAGATTCTCATGTGATGTGGGCATCCCCCTGTGGGTGGGACACACTCCAGTGTGTCAATGTCTCTTTTAAATGAGGCTCCTGGAAGAAAACATGACCCTGGTCAGGATCTGGCCAGGGCAGCAAACAACAGAGCCATTCCTTCCCTTCAACTGGATATTAAGCCTCAATTAGTGCAATACAAGATTACATTAGCTTCCTTGGCAGCCACTCCACAATGCGCTCATACCGAATCTGCTGCCAATTAAGCCCCTTCCATCTGTTTCCCATTAAATGCTATTAAGTGAATTCTTTCTCATCTTGTACTCATACAGTTGATATTTCTTAGTGTTAAGTGCTGTGCTCTACTTTTATCTCCATAATATTTCATCTGGTTGGTCCAGTCACTCAAAATATAAAATCTTGATCCTGTTCTTCAATGGGACTATTTCCCCGCTTAGTTGCAGGGACCGGAGATTGAACCTGGGACTTTGTATATGGGAAGCCAGCCACATCGACTCACCTGAGTTGGTTTTTTCATTTGTTTTGCTTGTTGTTTTTCCAGGAGGCACTGGGAACTGAACCAGGACCTCCCATGTGGGAGGCGGGAGCTCAACTGCTTGAGCCAAATCCACTCCCTGCCTTGACTTTTAATAAATATTGCTTCTGTACATCTGGAAGACAGCTAACATGTATCTGGTATGCAGGAGAGAAGTGGAGACAAGAGACTTTTTAACTTCCATTTATTGAGTACTAACTCTATGCCAGATACTGTGCTATGCATACACTATCTCATTTAATCCTTATTACAGCCCAGTGAAAACAGGTATTAATATGCGTTTTACAAATGAGGAAACTGTCCCTTACGAGGGTAAGGGACAAAGATCAAAGATGAAGGTGTTCTGTTCTCTTAGGGGTCTTGTTCAGTCATTAGTCTCAGGCATGACTGAGAGTGCAGATGCTTCACACACACACACACACACCAGTTAAGCCCCACCCCACAGTCCTATTGGAATTCTTATGCTCAGCTGTGGCTGAAAGACTCAAGCTGAAGGAGGGAGAACAGAAAAACTAACTCCTGGCTTCTCCTTAGGGTGACAATCTTGTCCGCCTTCAGAAGGAAATGAGGTCAGGCATAGGAACAGACAGAAAAGTAAGAACATATAGAAAAAGATAAAGTTGGATTGAAAAAATAAAGCCTAATGGACATATAATGCTTTAAAGTGTGACTTGGTAATTGGTAACTAAGGTGAGTCTTGGTTATGTGGTCTTGAAATTTGCATACAGTAGCTTTGTCAAGCTGATATAATTTTCCTTTCGGGAATTCTTTTGTAGATTCTGTAGGAGGGAATGATGACTAAGTGTAGCATTAACCCCACATCACCCTACTTGAATTATCTGCACAGAATTTATAACCATATATTTTTCTTATCAACTTATTTCTAACTACTGAAACATGAGCTCCATGAAAGCAGGGTCCTGTCTGTGTTGTTCTCCTCTATATCCCTGTTACCTAGAAAAGTTTTTGGCATATATAAAGTGCTTTAAAATATTAGATGAATAAATAAAGAATGAATCTACGTATGACACAGTTAATGCCCTCCAGAAACCTAGCATTTTAAAAACATTGGCAAGGCTGAACAAGACTCACCTCCAGCACTTACTATGGATGCAGATGTAAGCACACTGTTTAAACTGTAAGAAAATATTGCTACCATCTTTCCAGTACCAAGCCAAAGCTGCATTTTGATATATTAAAAACAAATACTGCCCTCTGATGGTAGTTTTTGGTTTTTGCTTCTTAATTTTAGCAGCAATAGTTTAATATCCTAGCCAAGGAGTAACTTGGGACTTTAAGATGCACAGTGTGCTTGCTATACATATTCAAGACAATTTCCCTAGCCACCACCCACCCCTCAACCCTTCCAACTAGATTGCTGCCCCTGAGTCTCTCTTGCACAGAAATTCCAGCGCCCACTGGTTAACTTGGCAGCACTAAGGTGGGCCTGCCTGCAGCCATGGTGGTAGCAGTGTGAAGTAGACAGTAACACAGTTTGCTTGCTTGGGGCAGCTGGGACCCAGAGGGGATTGACCCCTAACCTGGCAATAGTCCTTTATCTGTTTGGCTTCTCAACTTGGCCTCAAGCTTTCAGTTCTTTCCTGCTTCCTGTTCCCAGCTCCTTGCATAGGTACAAATGTCTAAAGTTTAAAATATCAGCCCATTGCATCTCAAAGGAATGCCCCCAAAGGCTAAAAAGATGTTAATCTCTTTATCATATGGGCTACCAGGTATTAACGCATAATTTTAAAAAAATACAACTCCCCTACAAGTATAAAATGAACACATGTCCAAGACATTAACTCATTGATGAAGGGGACCAGTAAGATGGTAAAGCTAGTTGAAGAGTATTTTGAAGAACTAAGTATTTTACAGCCATTCAGAAAGGCCTGTTAGACTAAGATCTAGGTTAGACACAAAAGTGATTAATGTCCTATAGGGAAATAAGCCATAACCTTCACAGTTATCTTTTCCACCAGACAGAAATCTTCAAGTTAACATGTCCTAGTTTGCCAGGGCAGCTGTAACAAATATCACAGACTGGTTGGTTTAAACAACAGGAATATATGGTCTTATAGTTTTGGAGGCTAGAAGGTGCAAAATCAAAGGGTTGGCAGGATCATGCTTTCTCTGAAGCCTGTGGGGTTCTGGTGGTGGCTTGTTGGCAATCCATAACTCAATCTTTGCCTCTGTCACATGGCTGTCTCTCTCCCCATCTGTCTCCTACTACTCTTACTACTGTGTCCGAATTTGCTTTTCAGGAAACCAGTCATATTGGATCGAGGCGCACCCTGATTTAGTTTGGCCTCATCTTAACTAATAGGACTTCAAAGATCCTATTTGGTTTAGGACAGGGGTTTAGAACTTGAACATGTCTTTTTGGGGGACAGGATTCAATCCATAACAACATGTAACTTCACAGCATCTGGGCTCTAATCAAATAGTAAATAGCAAAGGCAAACACAGGTACATTGTCCTAGAAACTTAAGTATTCCTTGGGCAAGCTTTTAAGTAAAGCCCCTATATGACACTGAAAATATGCATGGCACTCATCCTTTGCTTTATTTGAAGTTTTAGATAATTTTTCTTAACATAAGTTTATATGTATTTTACAGTCTTACCTTCCCTTTTTAGTCTTTTCCCTGTTTTGAAGTTGTTAGTACTTCTCAAATAGTAAACAGTGGGTATAAGAGAAAGAAAACATAAATCTCTCCAAACTTTTTTGTTACTAGTTGATAATTCTAACTTCATGGTGGGGGGGGGGCGGTGTTTGGTGGAAAGTAGAGGGGAAAGAAATAAAGTGAAAGAAGAGATAAAATTGGATAAAATTAACTTTGAGGATTATATTAGGGTTTTATTTTATCCACTCTATTCCTGTGGTTCATTGTCAGAAATAATAGATACCTCTAAGTTTCTTGAAGGTAGAGAATGCATCTGACCAAAAATGTGAAAATTATGTAGCATCCAGTATATAATAACAGAGAAGAGGGACTATGGAAGCAATAAACATTTGATAATGGTGATGACAGATTGTTTGGCTCTGTTTAAAATTTCCTTTTAAGTGGAAAGGCATATGGTAATCTTTCTGTCCTAAATACACAGGCTACTATTAACAAGGACAAGGGTAGTGAAGAAGGAAGCCCTAATGCAATTTGCTAACCTAAGCGTTTTACCATAAACCAAAAGGTTCCTGGAACCATAATCATGCATGTCTTGAACATGTACTACCAATGTTGTGTTGTTTATTTGCTTCTGGTGGAGTATGCATAGGAAATTTTCTGACACCTTTTTTTAAAATCAAACCTTCTAACCTTTTATCAGTTCTTTTTAAATTTCCTTTTCTTTTTTTTAAAGATTTATTTTATTTATCTATCCCCCACCCCCTTGCTGCTTGTGCTCACTGTGTCCATCTGCTTTGCGTTTTTCTGTGTCTGCTTGTCTCCCTTTGTTGGGTCATCTTGCTGCGCCAGCTCACCGTGCCGCACAGCCAGCTTGCCTTCACCAGGAGGCCCCGGGAATTGAACCCAGGGCCTCCCATATGGTAAACGAGAGCCCAACCACTTGAGCCACAACAGCTTCCTAAATTTCCTTTTCTAAACATATACTATTAATTCCATTCTTTTACATTTTCTTCTTCAAATTACTAATGTACATCTGCCCAAATGACTAGGATCTGGCTGATTTTCTTCACCTCTGTGCCCCTCATCAGTGTTCTCAGGATTTTTCAACATCTGAGCTATTGCTCCTTCAGACTCCTTGATTTCATAAAACTCCATAACTTTCTTGATCTTATGGACTTGCCTCTCTATCAGTCTTGGTCTGGAAAGTTCAGATGCCAGATCTCATCACCAGCAGGACTTGCTAAACTTCTGAGATCTAACTTAGCATCCTGACTGGATTGCTTCATGTTTTTTCCCCAAAGTTATCTGCCACAATTTGCTTGACCTGCCCTGGTGCCGCCTACTTTGGTACTTTTAATTACTAAGTCCTTCCCATTTTACCAGCCTTAGATTCCGAGGTCCACTGCTTCGTGATGCCCTTGCCAGCTCCCTGGCCTTCCTTTTGTTCTTTTTTTCTTTTTCTTTTTTAGAGAAGCTTTAGATTACATAAATGCTACATAAAAAAAAAAAAAAAACCATATAAGGGATTCTCAGATGCCCCAGTCCTCCCCCTCCCATACATTCCCACATTAACAATATCTTTTATTAGTGGTACATTTGTTACAATTGATGAACCCATATTGAAGCATTGCTACTAACCATGGACTGCAGTTTACAATTATAGTCTACACTCTGTCCCATGCAGTTCTGTAAGCCCTGACAAAATATACAATGGCCCGCATCCGCTCCCTGGCCTTTCTTAACCCCTCACGCCTTGCTTTGTATCGGTCTTTTTCCTAGTGGTTTCTGTTCCTATCCTTGAGATGTAGATGGTTCCTATTGGATCCAGAAAGAGAGGAGGCCAATGGAAGAGGCTTACTCCTTTATTAACAGCTAGGAGTTTTGTATTTTTTTTTTGTTTTTTTTTTGGCTGTAAGAAATAGAGAAACACCAATTTTTAAATTGGCTTAAGCAAAGAGTAAATTTCTTATTTCATGTAACAAAATTTCCAAAGGCTCCAGGTGCAATATGCTCTGCCTCTATCTTTCTATGATTCTCTTGGTTCTGCCCTCATTAATGATTGGCATCATCCTGAGGCAGGCCATAAAAAAGCGGCAATATTTCCAGGTGTCATATTCAGACACAACCACATCCAGAAAAATAGAAAGGAACTTTCTTCTGGCTACTGAGAAAACCTTACCCACATGCCCTTGCAGACACCCTTTCACATCACACTGGCCAGAACTGGGTACATCTGTAAACCAATAAGAGACAACCAAACAGGACCACTGGTATTTATTAGACCAGTCAGGGTTTGTCTCTGGAGCTGAGACGTGTATGAGGGGGATTATACTCAAACAATTAAAATTGGGTTTCTAGCAACAAAGAAAAAGGGGAAAAGGGATATTATGTTGGACAGGTAACCAACAGGATCTGCTATAGTGTGAAATGGAGAATCACTGAGAGAAGGACTTTTATGTTTAGCCATAAAAGCTAAACATTTTTAACTTGAAGGTTGATTGTTAATTCAACCATTAACTGTCTAGTAAATATGAACACTAATTTTTTTTTGTTAGTTTGTTTTTGGGGGAGAGGTGGTGAGGATGGGGGAGATCCTTTTTAGTTTGTAATTCCAGGACTGTAGATTTTTATTTGACCCCCACCATCCATTTTCTCCATCTGTACTGAGCCTATCCAACCTCACCTTTCCATTTGTACAAAGGTCCTTCTGCTCCTCTTGTTTTCACCCTAACTCCCCACTCTTTCCTGCGCCCTAACCCCAGTCTCACTAATCAGATGACTCTGCCTTGTCCTTGAAATCAGAAACCTTGACCAGTCCCTGGCATCATAGTCTCTCTTGTTTTTCCCTCTTCTTTAAAGCTGTCCCTTTCCAGACCTCCTGGAGAGCTTCCACAGAGTAAACAGTCAAAAAATGTTTATGGATTGACTGCATTAATTACTTCTGTTCTCCACCCTTTTTAAATCTCCACCTCTGTGCGGGCTCAAGGACGTTTTACACATATCTTTGGCCCCTTTTTGCTCATTCTTGGAATAAATGGTCTGTAGACATTGATTCTATTCCTTCTTTCCTATTTTTTTAAACAGCTTTATTGAGGTATATAATTATATACCTCTTTATATATATTTATATACCTCAATATGTACCATAAAATTCACCCATTTTTAGTGCACAGATGAATTATTTTTTAAAGTGAATTTACAAGTTGTGCAAATATCACCACAATCCAGTTTTGGAGTGTTTTTCAAAGCCCCCCAAGATATCCCTAATGAAGGAGCAGGCTGGTAACCAAACTGTGACTCCTAGGCAGAGGGAGTAAGAGCCAACCAATAGGATAAGAGATTTTCAACCAATAGGCTCCATTACCCTAATTAATAATCAGCCATTAAAGCCTCCCAGTTAGGATACCTTATTAACATAAAAAGCTAATCTAGTCTCCAAACCCTAACCAATGCTCTCGCACGGACCCAATGATTAACCAATCAGAGCATTGCAACTTAAGGCTCTACCCTCAGGGCGGCCACACAGTAACCCTATATCTAGTGCAGCCCCAAATCCCTAGTGCGCTTCCATCTTCGCCCTGGCCAGACGAACACCGAGCTGCAACACTGAGCTGAGCTGCGGCACTGAGCTGTGCGCCTCCATCTTTGCCCCGGGTGCACTTCCATTGACACCTCGGCCAGGCTTGAGTTGTAACACTGAGGGTGCTTCCATCGTCCCCCCAACCAGGTTTGAACTGCAACACTGAGCTGTAATCAAATAAGCATTTGAATGTACTGAAGTCGCTTTTCTTCATTCTGAAGTCCATCCTAACTGAAGAATAAAAGTGGCAATATGTAAAGAAAAACACAAAACAAACAAAAACAACCAGAAGGAATAAAAAAAGAAAAAAGACAAACAAAAAACAAAAAAAGAAAAAAAAAGTGGCGATAACACCGTGTACCCGTTTGCAGTCAATTCTCATTCCCTAGCCCCAACCTGAGGCGACTACTGATCTGCTTTATAAATGGATCCTACAACATGTACTTTTTTGTGTGTCTGGCTTCTTTCACTTAACATTACGCTTTTTATTATTATTTTTATCTCCCCCCCTGCCCCAGATGGTTCTCTCGTCTGTCTGCTCATTGTTTGCTCGTTGTTTGCTCGTCTTCTCCAGGAGGCACTGGGAACCAAACCCAGTACCTCCCACATGGGAGGTGAGTGCCCAATGGCCTGAGCCACAATCACTCCCTGTGGGTTCTGGTGGGGAGTCTGCTGGCTTGTGGCATCTGCTCATTTAGGCATCTGCTCATCTTCTTTAGGAGCACTGGGACCCAAACCCAGGGCTTTCCATGTGGTAGGCAGGCGCCCAACTGGTTGAGCCACATCCACTTCCCACACATAATGTTTTAAAGGCTCACTCATTGTAGTATATATTAATATTTCATTCCTTTATATTGTTGACTAGTACTCCACTGTGTGAAAATACCATATTGGTTTCTCCACTCACCAGTTGGTGGGCATTTGGATTGTTCCCACTTTTTGGCTATTATGAATAATGCTGTTGTGAACATTTGCATACAAGCCATTGTGTGGACATATATTTTCATTGCTCTTGGATAAATTCCCAGGGGTGGAATTGCTGGGTAGTATATGTAACTTTTTAAGAAACTGCCAAATTGTTTTCCAAAGCGGTTATACCATTTTACATTCACACTAGCAATGTGTGAAGGCTCCAGTTTCTCCACATCCTCACTAACACCTGGTATTCTCTGTCTTTTTTACTATAGGCATTCTGGTGGGTGTGAAGTAGTCTCTAATTGGTTTTAATCTGCATTTCCCTAATGAGTAATGGTGTTGAGTATCCTTTCATGTGCTTACTACACATCCATATATCTACTTTGTTGAAATATCTATATGGATCTTTGGTCCACTTATAAATTGTTTTGGTCTTCCTAAGTTATAAGAGTTCATTATAAATACTGGATACAAGTTCTTTTTCAGATAAATCATTTGCAGATATTTTCTCTGTGAATTGTCTTTTTATTTTCTCAATGTTGTCTTTGGAGTACAAAAAGTTTAGTCCAACTTATTTTTTTTCTTGCATAGATCATGCTTTGCTGTCAATTCTAAGAACTCTTTGCCTAACACAAAGTCATGAAGATTTTCTCCTTTATTTTCTTCTAAAGGTTTAATAGTTTTAACTTTTCATTTAGGTCTATGATCCCGTTTCCTTTTTAATACCTTGCGGTTTCTATCCTAATTATTCCCATCAAACTTCATTCTTGACTATTAACAGAAACCTAGTTGTCAAGTCCAACGGCTTTCCTCAACTATCATCGACTACTACTTTTGTCAAAATATCAGATAGATAATTAAGTAAGCAATGACAAGAAACTTGACAGTTAAAATGATTGGGAAGTACAAGGGAGACAGATCTGCTCCGGTGACCACTCAGAGTACCTTGACATAGAGGGTGCTGGATACGTACTTGCTTAATTGGTAAATACAAAAAGAGCTTTAGGTCAATTCTTGGGCTGATTCAGGGTCCAGATACAATCTCTGGTAAGAGTACAGTACACTAAAAGGTCCAAACTGAATTGCTTTCCCAGGCTCAAGTGTGAACAAATCCACATCCCTCAGTGAACCAGAAATTCTTAGGAATCCAGGAGACTAGGGCTACCTCAGTGTGAAACTGAACTTTCAGGGCAGTCCTGGAAGTACTGAGCTTCATAGGCTGAGCTGTATCTCTAGAAGCAGGCTAGACTAGATCTGCTTTAAAGGGAGGGCTGTGTGATTGAGATTTCTCCAACGCTGAGATGAGCTAAAATTTGGTTAGATACAGTATTAGTTAAAAGAAAGACTCAAGGTGAAGTCAAGGGTTTGTTTATTTGTTTTAATATGGAAGAGACTTGCTTATGTTTACAGACCGCAGAGAATGACCCAGCAGAGAATGAAGCTGAAAATGAGAGGTGGTAGAGGGAGAGAAAGAATTAACTGAGGTAAGGTCACATGAGTAGGGATCCAGAGCCCTCTAGGGGAACCAATTTCTCCTCAGAGTGGGAAATGGGGGAAGGAGATAAGAGGAGAAATTTCACATTTTACTTTTACACTCTGATATATGTTTAAAATGTAAAATAATGAATATGTATTAATTTTATAATGGAAACATTTTTAAAAGAGCTCTGCAGAAGAATTAGCTTTGGATAAGATACACGGAGGTAAAAACAATAAAACAACCGCTCAACCTACATAAGCTCCCCCTTTTGCTCTAGTTACAGTCAGTACCTCTATCTCATACACACCATGGTTATCCCTTCCACATTGCGACTTTCCCCATCACGGTTTTGATGTATCATGAGTTGGCATAAGAAATTAAATGGGAATTTATGGTGAGCTTTGCAGAAGCTGCAGATAACACACAAAGACCAGCAGATGACACAGAAAAAGTTTAGAAACTCAGAAATGCATAAAACATATGCATAGTATTGTATAATAGTGCCTATAACCAAATACTTAACTCAAATTTTACAATAAGGTACTGTACACACCCCATAAAAGAAAAAGAGAAAATTCAGACTTCTCTGGTACAAAGAGAGGGCCAAAACATTTTATGCAGATTTTCCAGATTGCCGGGGCACCACATCCCTAACCCCTGCAATGTGGAAGGGATAACTGTAGTTTTATTGCTTTGACTAAAATATTTAATGCCTCAAAGGCAAAAGTTATAGCCTATTTTGGCCTAGTGGATATATGAGACACGTACAGTAAACATCAAAGTCATGGATTGGGAAGGGTACTACAGATGACATTAACACCATCAAAAGTAACTATTCTGATACATAGAGGAATTTAGTACATAATAAAAGTGGTGTTTCAAATCAATGGGGGAAAAGATAGGTAATTAAATAGTGGTATCAGGACAATTGGGCATCTGGAGAAAATAAAGTTGGATTCACACCTCACATCTTAAATCAAAATAAATCCCTGTATAGAAAAAAAAACCATAATTTTAAAAATAATCTTGGAGTGAGGAACACCTTCCTATGTATGACAGAAAATGCAGAAGCCTAGAGAAAAATATTGATCAATTTGACCACTTTAAAAAAATTCTGCCTGGAAAATGTATCATAAACAAAGCCAAAAGACAAATGACAAGGTGGAGAAATATTGCAACTCATATCAGAGACTAAGGAATAATTTCCTTAATAAAGAATTTTTACAAGTCTATTAGCAGAAAAAGAAAAAATAATCTTTAAATATACGAATGTATGAAGACAGTCTCACTTATAATAAAAGAAATACAAATTAAAATTATGATACCACTTTTAAATTATAAGATTGGCAAAGATGAACATGTTTGGTAACACCCTCTTTTGATGAGCCTATGGGGAAAACAGGTATTCTCATGTACTGCTAATAGTTTAAATTGGAACAACCTTCAGGGTTGGTGCATTAGTAAAACCTACCCCAACCTCATCAACTACCATTTTCTCTTGCTCAATCTGTATTAGCCACATTGGCCTCCTTACTCTTTCTCAAACATGTTAAATCCCCTCCAGCCCCTGGGCCTATATACTTGCCTTTCCCCACGTTATGCCTGAAATACACATCAATTTTTCCACCTCCTTTAGGCCTTTGCTCACCCATCACCTCCTCAATGAGGTCTTCTCTGGTCCCCCACTAAAATAGTGGCTCCCATCTTCTTCATCGTTCTCTTTTTATTCTTTTTCTTCAGACCATATATCTGACGTTATTTTATCTATGTTTATCATCTTTCCTCTCCAACTAGACTGTAAACCCTGTAAAGACAAGGACTTTGTTGTATACATTGCTATAGCCCAGATCCTAGAAATAGTACAGGTTTAGCATATAGTAAGTGTTTTAGTTTGCCAAAGGGCTGCCGATGCAAAATACCAGAAATGGGTTGGCTTTTATAAAGGGGATTTATTTGGGATAAAAGCTTACAGTTCCAAGGTCATGAAAAGTCCAAACCGAGGCACCAGAACAGTGTTCTCACTGTTGATACTCTTGTCTGGGCATGGGGTAAAGCAAGATGGCTGCAGACCTCTGCCGAGGTCTCCGTTTTTCTACAGCTATAAGCAAACCTGGCATAGGGCCTGTCTCTTTCTGGGCTTCCTCTATCAGTCTCGGCTACTCTGCTTTCTTCCTGAGTTCAGCTGCAAGTTATTGGGCACATGGCTCATCTCTCCCTGGGCCTCAGCTCTTTGAGCCTCTTAGGGGCTCCTCTTCTTGTAGCTCAGTTCTGGGCGAAACTGGAGGATCAAATATCTTTCTCTCACATGGCAGGATCAAATATGGTGGCATCCTTTCCCTGTGTGTCTGTCTCTATGCGTCTCCATTTTTATCAGACCCAGCAAGAGGGTGGAGACTCAAGATGAATTGAGCCCCATTAAAGTAGTACAATCAAAAGCCTCAAATCAATCTAATCAAGTAATCTAATCAAAGGCCTCTCAACTGAATTTAATGCAATCAAAGGGTATCACACTCACAGGAATAGATTAGTTTAAAAACAATTTTTCTCTTTTTGGGATTCATAAAATAATGCCACAGTAGGTGCTCAGTAAGTACAAATACTGAATGAATGAACAAATTTCTATGAAAGACAACTTAGCAATCACTCTTAAAATTTAAAATGCACCTCTGACCCAGCAATTCTTATCTAGGTATTTATCCTATAGATATCATTGCATATGTGCAAAGGATATACAAGTAAATAACTGTAACACTGCTTGTAATAGTGAGAGGGAGAAACAAACCAAGTAATAAATTATCTACATCTATAAAATGGAATATAATGTAGATATGGAAGGGTCTCTAATTCTGAAATTAGATGTGACCATCTTAAGTTCATGGTGATATTGCTAAAAGAATGATCCTTTTAATGGGACTTGTAATGGTAAAGAGAGTTGAAGTTGACAGGTAGAGTTAATTATTTTTACAGTTTTATTTAATGAATATTAATTTCCTCACCCTTGCAAAGACTATAGGATTTTTATGAATTAAATAATATTCTAGTAAGAAGATAGATTTATCTGTATACAGATAAACTTCTTAAGCAAATACCCTCTCTTTGTAGATCCAAACTCTTAAATAGGCCTAGGTTGGCAATATCTTTTGTTCATTCATTATGGGTAGATTTCCCATTTTATAAACAAACCTCTTATTTTTGGAAAGAGGTTCAGGGTTTCAGAATGTCTTTAGTATATATTCCCTGATACCTGAAGGGGTGAATTCCCCTGCTGCTCATGAAAGGACATCCACTTTGGACCTGCAGGACATTTTTCAGGGCTTCTCTTCTACTCCAGAGTTAAATACATATAAAGACATAATGCATACAGGGTAATTCCCTGGCAACCGCATATATACTCCAATCTTATCAGATTGTAATTTGCTTACTGTTCCTCAAATAAAACTTTCTATTTCCTGTCTCTTTACCACTGCTCCTAGCTCCCCCTTTTTCCAGTTTTTCTCATCTGGAATCCTACACAAGCCTCTATGCAAATACTACCATTTCAAGGACCAGGCAAAGTCCTTATCTCTCCCACTAAAGGATGAAGTCTCCCCTGACTACTTGACCCAATGGTGATGGTGAAGTAGACTTTGACCCTCTTTATCATATAATTGTCTTTATTAAGCACCTGGCAGCTCTTTTTGCTGCCTAATAATGTTAATTTGCTTTGCACAAGTTTTTTACTTATCTTCTATTTAGATTGTAAGCTCCTTAAAGGCAGATTCCTAAATCTGTTTTTTCTATATGCTTTATGCACCTACATAGTAGATGCCCTAAATGTCCTAGTTTTGAAAAGTAATACGGTCAATCCAATTATGACCCAATATGTACATTTAGTGTTCTTTACAGATTTTGCTATAATCGATGTATGTTCTATGTTCTTTGAGTAAACATGGAGTTTCTGCTAGCCCAGTAAATTTTTTGAGTGTATCAGAACTCATCAGCTGACTCTGTGTCCCAGCCACAGGACTGCAGTTGTTCATCTTGTGGGAACTCAACCTCGATATCATAAACAAAATTTGGATCATCTTTCTTCTTCTGATTTTTCTCAAAAAGTTCATCCATGATGCTCTTCCTTTTGGCAAGCTCCTTGTCATCTAATTTGTTCAGATCTTCCTCAGGATCAATGGTTGTTTCCTTTTGAATTTGTGCCATTGTTTCTGCCAAACTCTGCCCCATCAAGTAACCTCGTAAAAAGCCGAATAACTTCTCTAGCTGTTTCAGGGATACTTGTTCCAGGTAACCCTTGTGTCGTGGATTATTCTTTAGTTGTTCAGCAGCTCTGATGCAGTCTAGGAGGGAGGAAAAAAACACTATATACCACATATATCATATATACCACCAACTATTGATACATTACAAACTATTGCAAGGGCCAAAAGAGAAGAAAAAACTCAGAACGTGAAGGCATTATCTGCCATTATAGCTAAGTAATTAAATGTCTTTATTGGAATGTAGTATTTTGCAGAACTGTTTCTTTATATTGAGGTTTGAATTGGGTGGGACAAGGGAGGGATGTGTTTCATGTGGAGAATATGAGAAGAAAATGTTATATGATAGCTTTTAGATTCTACTAATCTAGTGCTAATAAAAAACTGAAAATTAAAAAAAAAAAAACATCTGGAAGGAGACAAGGGAATTAATATTATTGAATAATGCTATAATTTAACACACCCAAAAAATCCTGAGGTAATTAAACTTCTTTTACAGATCAGGAAACGGAAGCTCACTGAGAGTAAGTAACTTAGCTGGGGTTACACATCTAGACCCTGGTACTGTCATGATTAGAATTTAGGCTGTCTAAAGGCACTCCAATGCATGAGTCTCAAATTGTACTTATGAAGTGATTTAGAGAATATTTAAAATAAAACATGAGGTACCTGAAAACTTTGAAAAGTTTCGGACAGGCATGATGCGCTGGCGACTTTTCCCCTTGATTTCACCCTCATAGATTAATATAATAGCTGGAGGCTGGAATCGAACTCCACATTTCTTGGCAGTACACATCATTCCCACATATACTTCAGGGTAAATCAGAGGAAATCTGATGAAAATGTGTTCGTTGCATAATGGCTTCCTGTGAAAGGGGGAAAAAAAATTCAACTTCAGCTCAATGAGGTGTTAGATAAATCTCACTACCCATCCCAGCCAGCAGATGTCATTTAGTATAGTTCTAGAGATGTAGCTCAGTCTATGAAGCTCAACACTTCCAGGACTGCTCTAAAAGTATACTTTTGCCCTAGTCTCCTGGATCCCTAAGAATCTCTGGTTCACTGAGGGATGTGGATTTGTTCACATTTGAGCTTGGGAATGCAATTCAGTTTGGCCTTACCCTACAAGAACACTGAGGTGATGGCCATAATCTCCCCCAATCTCTGGGGCATGTGCTCAATCCCTTTAGAACAGTGGGTGGTGACCTAACTAACT
>JAQZBX010053462.1:0-18875 GCA_029593785.1 Cabassous unicinctus | reverse complement strand
TACATTTATTGAATGCTTTCTATGCATCAGGTAATTTTCTAGGTGTGTGAGAGGTTAATATGAAGGTCATAATTGAGATATCAAAGGCTAAGGGAGTATAGAGAATGAATACCAAATTAACCTTGGGAAATGAGCAAACATAACTTTTGAGTTCCAAGAAGCTTATAAGCAAAAACACAGCAACTTCAAAGAGCTGGATATATTTTGGGAACTGCAGGTAGTTCTGTGAACCAGGAACAGAGGAGAGGATGTGATGGAAGTGACAGGTGATATAGCTTATTTTAGTTTCCTGGGCTGCTCAAGCAAATACCATGAAATGTGTTAGCTTAAACAGCAGGAATTTATTAGCTTACAGTTTTGAGGCTAAAAGAAAGTCAAAATCAGGGCATTATCAAGGTAATGTTTTCTCCCTGAAGACTTTAGTATTCTGGGGCTGGCTGTTGGTGATCCTTGGGTCCTCTGTCATATGACAAAGCCCACAGTAGCATTTCCTGTTCCCTCCCTTCTCTTCCAAATGGGGCTTATTTAATTTGAGCTTCTTAATTCCTGTAGCTTTCTCTCTCTCTGTATGAATTCATTTCATTTATAAAGGACTCCAGTAGTAGGATTAAGCCACACCCACCTTAACTGAAGTAACCTCATCAAAAAGTCCTTCTTACAATGGATCACACCCACAGTAATGAATTAAATTTAAGAAAATATTTTTCTAGAGTACATACAGCTTCAAACCACCACAAAGCCAAAGTGGTGGGAATGGAGGGATGGGGGTTGGTAGCTGATATGTATTAGGGACTGGCCATGCTAATAGTACCTTTAGAGAAGAAGGGTAAGAATTAAATTTAAAATGAGACAAAGGGATGCAGAAAGGCTGAGAAGAAAGGGATGAGCATAAGGCACTATTTGAGAAAAAAAAAACTGGCTGCAAGAAAGGGATGATTATGTGAGTGTGTAAGTTAACTTGTGTGGGTTGGCGGACATAGATCAGATACATAGGAGAGATGGATGCATTTAAGGTTCATAGATGAAGAGAGAGTTCTTACAAATCCACAGATCAAGGTTTTACTTCACCAGGTGGGTAAAAAGGAATTGTTAAGGCCTTTGGGGGAGACAAGGTAGCCCTGAAATTGTATACATGCTGGACTACTGTCTCCTGTGTACTTGATAATAGCACAAAGCAGTCAGGCAAGAACCTAACTGGTGCCTACAGGAGTTGAAGGATAAAATAGAATTAAAGGAATCTCCCTTCTTAGTTCCCCAGGGATGTCCCTAATAAACCCCAAGGACTGATGTTATTCCTTAAATAACATTAATATTGGCTTGGGTCAATTGAGTAGGGAATTAATGAGCAGTTAATGTGGCCACTGATTAAAAAATTGGTCATTTATGATGATAACTATGGTGTGCACTAGCTGATTTTCAGCACTAAAATGTAAAATATTTGGGATAACTGTAGCCTACGAGAGATATTTTCCATCATAAAATTATCATTTGGGAAAAAAAAAATCCACTTCTACTGATAAAGAAAGTGCCAAGGCCCTAACCCTCCCCTCAGCAGAAACCCACAGCTTTGGGAAAATAAGCTCCCCTCGGTCCCTTTCTCCCTTCCTACCTTTTCTCCCTGGAATCCACATCATTAGGAAGATAAGCACTCCCCACCTGCCCCTTTCAACTGGAATTTAGAACTCTAAACAGATAATGACTCTTTTCCTTCCTAATAGCCCTCCGCTTTAGGAAGATAAACTAACCTCCTTCCTTTTGCTTTTGTAACCCCTGCCTGCCCACTTGCTTAAGAATTTGCATGCTTAGAGTTCCTATATAAACTTATGAAAACCAAGACACAGCACTCAGATTTTTTGGAGACTTGACTCTCCTCAGCTCGTGTGTAATAAAACTTTGTTCATCCACCCCTCAGAGTGTCACATGGGTTTTCATTCCATCTGCCGCAACATTTGGTTTCCTGACAGGGAAAGCCCAACTAAGCAGGCCCATTGTGCCTCTTGCTTGGGGCTAATGGGCATGGCCACTGGCAGTCTCTGACCAAATGAGGTGGATGCCACCCAACCTCTTAAAGGGTTCTTCTTTGGAGGTGGTACCTGTGAGCCACATCCTGACACCCTGGCCTGACTCAGTGGGGAGGTGGACTGAACAGTGCCAGAAGACTCCAGAAAAGTAAGGCCTAGGTGCCAAGTCCTCAGTCAGGCCCATCTCCAGATGGAAGGGTAGACTGATCAGCTCCCAAAATCTTGAGAACTGAGATCCCAAGATAGGGCAGACCCTGCAGGAGGGACTGCATAATCTGAGTGATTGTATGTGTGAGTGAGGATTACAGAGGCTTGCCTCTGTTATTCCAGTCTGTGACTCTAAAGCTCATGCTATGGAGCCCATGTGGGCCTTAACCTGTTTTCCATGGCTACGTCCTATGGCATAATGGCCAACCCCGAACTATGCCTGGGTGCCTTAGCCAAGATGAGCCGAAGTTCTTGTGAGAGACATGGACAGGCAGGCATCCAAGTGGCCTTGAAACAGGTGGCCCTTTCTCTTGTCTGCCTTTTGCCACTGACACAGGGTGTGGGCTTATCGCAGTCAAAACCTACCATCTTAAACTTCAAGCTTAAGAATTTCAAGAAGGGTTTTTCTGGAGATTATGGCATCCGGATGAACCCCAGCACCCTCTGGACCTTATGTGAATTAGAGTGGCCCACTTTTAATGTTGACTGGTCATCAGAAGGGACCCTGGATATAGCCAGGGTCTGTGCCATGTGGCTGGCTGCCACAGGAACTCCTGGCTACCCTGATCAGTTTCCCTACATTGACTCTTGTTTAGAGATAGACTAGACTCTGACCCTTGGGTTCAATTGTCCATTGGAAAAAAGGGACAGAGCAGGGTCTTGGTTGCACAGGGAATGGGGCTCTGGAAGCCAGTCATTCATCAGGGGTCCTCAGAGGAGGACCCACGCCCCACCACTGCCATATGCTCTGGCCACTCTAGACTCTCCTCCTAGCCTGGGAGTGCAGGCAGATCTCCCAGAAACACCCCCACTTTCAGTCCCTCTGGGAACATTGGGCCCCTCTGAAGAAAGCCCTGGAACCCCAATAGCAAGGAGTCTCCGGTCAGAACAACCCACATTACAGATGCCCCTTCATGAAACATATGGTCCAGCCCAGATCAGCAAGGATGAGACCATCTAACTTGGGAGGCCTGTTCTATACTATCAGCCCTTCACAACTACAGAATTCTTATACTGGAAGCACCACATGTCCTCCTACTTGGAAAAGCCTCAGGCCCTTATTGATCTCATAGAATCCATTTTCAAACCCATCATCCTACTTGGGATGATTGCCACCTACTCTTCATGAGTTTGTTTAATATAGAGGAGAGATGACAGATTCTGACAAAAGCCTGAAAGTGGCTGCAGGAGCAGACCACTACTGGCATCTTAAACCCAGAAGATTGGGCATAAGAGGTGACACCAGGGGCGCAACTGAACTGGGACTTCAACACTGATCAGGGATGGGCTGCACTCCAGCAATATCAGGATGCACTGCTTCGAGGGGTCCAAGAAGGGGCAAAATGACCTATAAACATGACTAAAGATGACTTTAGTTACTCAAAACCCTGATGAATCTCCAGGAGATTTCTATGAATGACTTTGAGAGGCCTTCAGAATATACACCCTTTTTGACCCAGAAGCCCCGGAAAACCAGAGGATGGTGAATACCACATTTGTTGCACAGGCAGCAATGGACATTAAAAGAAATCTCCAGAAATTAGAAGAGTTCATGGAGATGAACCTCTCTCAACTCCTTGAAGTTGCCAAAAAAGTATTCATCAAATTCAACGAAGCCACTGAATGAGAAGCCAAGAAGTGAATAAAACATCAAGCCTCCCTACTGGCAGCAGCTTTGGGAAATCCTGACCCCACCAGACAAGAAGGTCCACCTCAAAAAGAGGGGACAAGCACCAGAAGGGTGCCTCTGGCCAGAGACCAATGTCCCTACTGCAAAAAAGGTGGACACTGGAAAAATGAATGCCCCCAAAAGACTCAGGCACATAGAGGAAAGTTCCCTAAAGGGAAATACTGACCTGAGCCCCAAGACCATCTGATCAGGCTGGCAGGGCTCAACCTTGAATAGGAGTGACTGGGATCACCGGAACTTGGCCCCCACTAGCCCATGGTCAAACTACAAGTCCGGGTCCAGTCAATGACTTTCATGGTGGACACTGGCACTGAACATTCTGTGGTCAGAACCCCCATTGCCACCTTGAGTGGAAAAACCACTAATATCATAGGAGTGACTAGGGACCAGTCAAGCCAACAGCATTTTTTCCAGTCAAGAACTTGACAGCTTGGTGACCAGGAAATGACTCATGAATTTCTGTACCTGCCTGAATGTCCAGTTCCCCTATTTGGTAGGGACCTCTTAACCAACCTGGGAGCCCAGATTAACTTCAAACCTAAAAGACCAGCAAGGTCAAGCCTAGGGACCAGCTTCACTCTCCTTGTCACCATACCCTGAAGCAAAGAATGGAGACTTCATGTGGAAGAAAGTTCAGGTCAGAATCCAGAAAAATGCTGGAAAATTTCCCCCAGGTTTAGGCAGAAAAAAATCCACTAGGAATGGCATGGACCCATGCACCCATCATTAACCTGAAGCCTGGAGCTGTCCCAGTCTGACAGAGGAAGTATCTGATTCCCTGTGAAGCACAATTTGGCATGGTCCAACACATAGATCACCTGAGAAAAGAGGGAATCCTAAACGAGTGCCAGTCACCCTGGAACATCCCATTATTACTAGTAAAAAAGCCAGATGGGACTGGATATTGACCAGTGCAGGATTTATGAGCCATTAATAACACCTCTCTCACCTTACATCAGGTGTTCCCAACACGTACACTTTGCTAGGACAGCTGCTGCCTGAAGCCACCTGGTTGACTTGCCTGAACCTAAAAGATGCTTTCTTCTGCATGCAGCTGACTGCCCCTGAGACAGCCTCTGTTTGCCTTTGAATGGGAAGATTCCAAAACCCATCAGAAAACTCAGATAACCTGGACCCAGCTTCCTCAGTGTTTCAAAAACTCCCCTACCTTTTTTAGGGAAGATTTGGCAGCAGATTTGGCCACATATCCCCAGGAAGACTGCAGGTATGCCCTCTTGTAATACATAGATGACCTCCTACTTGCCTGTGAGATGGGAGAAGACTGCTGGAGAGGGACCCTGACTCTCCTACAACTTCTAACACAGATTAGGTACAAATTATCTTGGAGAAAGGCCCCGATCTGTAAACAGCAGGTCAAGTACCTGGGGATCAGCATCACACAAGGGCACTGGATGCTCAGACCCAAATGAAAGAAAGTGATCTGCACCATCCCTACTGCCACCTAAAAAAAAAAAAGAAAGCTTTGTGAGTTCCTCGGGGCTGCAGGGTTCTGCCACATCTGGATTCCTGGGTGTACAGCCATGACCAACCCCTTTATGAAGTTCTGGCAGGTCCAGAAAAAGAGCCTCTTGCCTGGGGAGAAGCTCAACAGGGGGCCTTTCAAAACATCAAAAGACAACTCAGCTGAGCCCCTGCCTTGGGGCTCCCGGATGTAACTCAAACTTTAACCTGTTTATGCATGAAAAGAACAAAGTAGCATTTGGGGTTCTCACACAAATAGTCAGCCCCTGGCAAAGACCCATTGCTTACATCTCCAAGCAGCTGGACCCCATGGCTGCAGGATGACCTCCCTGCCTGAATGCCCTGGCAGCAACCATAACCCTCATCAAAGAAGCCAACAAATTAACTCTCAGACAGGCAATTCATGTTATGGTGTCACATGCAGTCACTGCACTAATGAACTCACACGGGCATCAGTGGATATTGAATCCCCAGCTTGCACATTACCAAGGTTTACTCTATGAAAACCCCAGAGTGACAATAGAAACCGTGCATAGTCTAAACCCTGCGACCTCTTTGCCAGATGAGGAAGAGGCTCCTGAGCATGACTGTATTGAACTGACTGAAGAAGATTATGCCACTTGCTCCAGCCTCCAAGACAAACCTCTCCATTCCCCAGATCAGACACTATTTACAGATGGGAGCAGTCTTATTAAAAATGGGGAAAAGCTTGCTGGATATGGAGTCACCACTACTGAATGGGTGGTGGAAGTGGTGTCTCTATCACGGGATAGTCTTTGCAATGAGCAGAACTCTGGGCACTGGTCTGAGCCCTGCAGCTAGCTGCGAGGTATGTGGTAAACATTTACACTGACTTTAAGTACGTATTTGCTACTGTTAATATCCACGGGGCAATTTAGAAAGAAACAGGTCTCCTAACCACAGGGGGAAGGAGATCAAAAACAAAGAAGAAATCCTACGACTGTTAGAAGCAATCTGGAAACCAGACAATATTGCCATCATCCACTGCTGGGGACATCAGAAAGGAATGGATATGGTTGCTCAAGGAAACAGGCTAGCCAAAAATGCAGCTCGGCAAGTGGATGAATGAACCCATGGAATATGAGTCCTGGAATTGACACCACAGCTGTCCCTCTTAGGAAAAGAGATTAATCAACTAAGCTATACCCAGGAAGATTGGGAATGGGCTAAGAGAGAAGGGGGAAGCCAAACTCCTGAAGGAACTTGGCTGCTCCTGGATGACTGGATTTTTGTCCCAAAAGGAGCCCCGCATGCCCTCATCCAGTGATATCACCAACACACACACCTAGAGAAAACTGTGCTAGAAGTCTTGCTGGGGAAATATTACTACATAGCCTGGCTAGCTCTCTCTGTGCCATCAGCAGCCAGTGCCAAGTTTGTGCCAAAAACAACCCTTTGTAGGGTCCCCATGCTACGGCAGATGTCCAGTACATGGGGATGGCCCCCTTTGAAGATCTCACAGTAGACTTCACAGAAGTGACACCAAGTCACGGGTACAAATATCTGTTGGTGATGATATGCACCTTTTCAGGTTGGATCAAAGCTTTCCCCACACACACCAAAAAGGCATGAGAAGTGACCAAGTCTTTACTTAGAGAAATCATTCCATGACATGGGCTCCCACTGTCTATTGGAAGTGACAATGGCCCAGCCTTTGTGGCTGCTGTATTCCAAGAGCTAGCAAAATTGTTAGGAATCAAGTGGAAACTCCATACCGCTCACAGGCCCCAGAGTTCAGGGAAAGTTGAACGCATGAATCAAACCCTCAAAGACACCCTAGACAAATTATGCCAGGAAACTGGTCTCCCCTGAGTAGACTTACTTCCCTTGACCTTTCTCAAATTTAGGTGTATCCCAGGACTCACAGGCTATTCACGCTTTGAAATTCTAATTGGGTGGCCACAAACAGTTATCCAACCTTCAAAGGAAATCTCAAACTTCTGGGGGAGGCCAGCCAAGATTCCATTCTCCAGCAGCTGGGGAAAACTCTAGCTGAAATACATAAAACTGTCTTGTCCTGGAATCTCATCCCCCTGGGACACCCAGTGCACCCCCACCAGCCAGAGGACCTACTCTGAGTCAAAGATTGGAAAAAAGAACACTTTCAGCCTTCCTGGACAGGTCTACATACTGTGATCCTTGTAATTCCTACTGCTCTTAAAGTTCCTGGCATTGTCCCTTGGAACCATCTTTCCAGGGTCAAGAAGGCACACCCCTATAAAATAAATAAAATTATATATATATATTATATGAAGGCACACCCCAATAAATAGGACAGCTGGACAGCCCAACCCATACTTGGCCATCCCTTGAGAGTGCGAGTCACCCAGGATCCCTGAGCACCGACCTCATCAAACACCTGCTGAATGGAACCCTGCTCCGGGTGGATCCTTTGCTTATATGGCCTGCTTCCTTGGTATTTGGAGTTGGACTCACTGCTGTGGCCCCTGCAGAGTGAACTGTTGTGAATAGAGCCCTAATTGCAATTGCTTACTAGTGTATAATAGGATGCTTCTATGTCTTGACTTGCTTGTCTTTTCCTTCCTTGCCCTCTCCCTAGGAGCCAATACCCACCCCCAAAATCTATGGCAGCTGCAAGTTAGTCAAAGTTGGGACAAACAATCCATGATGAATGCCTCAGTCTGGTTCTCAGCAGGTGCAACTTCAGCCTCTGTAATATTTGACAATTGCAGGGCAATCCAAGATCATGCTCCTTACAACTTGATAGTTGCCCCATACCCACACGCCCCCATATCTGCCCCCAGGAGAGGGTGTAGGGTTGCAACTATGGGAGTTAAGACTAATACTTCTGCTGAGATCCCCAAAAGAGCAGAGGATTCTGCCACTCTTGGAGCTTGCTGGTTGGTGCCATCACTCCCTGGAAGGGTTCCCACTTCTCCATATCTCCTACAGAAAACCCCCAGGCCTGCAGAGTGTGGCTTAGAAATCTGTGACCCCATAAAACTCACCTTATTAAACATAGCCACCAGATCAGAATATACCTTTTTATAGGCCCGAACAGGACTAAAATTAGGAATCGGAATATAGGACCCATCGGGGCCAGACCCCGAGTACCTCTTACGGGACCAACTGATCCTGGTATCCCAACTCCCAGAGAAAACCCTGATGAAAAATATCAGTAAAGCTGCCCAGATACTAAAATCCAAAGTTAGACCAGCCCCCTGCAATGTCCTTTTGAACCAGGCCCAAAATTTCCACCAACTCCTAAATGAATATTGGCCTGAAATAGCTGCCTCCTGCTGGCTATGCACTTCCTCCAGTCCAACCATCTTCCCCATACCTGTCCCATGGAACATAACCCTCCTGACCCATGACAGCTCTGTGGTGGGAACCAGGCCCCTCCCAGTCTGCATAACCAAACACCCAGGAAAACTGGCTAACTATAATAATATAATTACCAGGTCCCCTTCAACCATCCTCCCTCTTGGAAGGGCCAACTGTAACACCACCCACCTGAGCCTGACTGATGTGCCACAATCTCCATCATCTGGGTCTGTGGCACCAACACCTACCAATGCCTACCCCAGGATGGTCAGGGCATCTGCTACCTGGCTTGGCCAGTACCATCATTATTGGTATATGGAGATGAATTGCCTGGAGAGCTTTCCCAAGCCAAATGAGCAATACAGGCAATCCTGATACTCTTACAACTAGGAGTAGTTGGGAGTGCAGCAGGAGTGGGGGCCTCACTCACAGTTGGTCAGGAGGGCTTACAAACACTAGCATGGGAAACATCAAATGACTTTGAAGAAATATCGGCGGCTCTTAACAGGTTGCAAGACCAGATAGACTCGTTGGAGAAGTGGTTTTACAAAACAGATGAGAATTAGACTTGCTCACAACAAGTACGGGGGGATCTGCCAGGCCCTGGGGGGAGGAAAGCTGTTTCTATGCAAATTCCTTAGGAATAGTTAGAGACAAGGTGGCCCTACTAAAGGAATGAGCCAAAGACCACTTAAACCATGTATACCAAGCATCTGCCAAAAGGAACTACTTCCAGTATTTCCTTTCCTGGATTTTGCCATTCATGCCAGTAATAGCTTCAGTCTTCTTCCTCTTAACTTTCAGGCAATGTGTTCTACAGTACCTAACACAATACATCACTTCCTGCTTAAAAACCTTAAAACACCAAGTAATGCCTTGTATTAAATATCAGCCCTTGGGGACTATAGAAAAGCCCTCATGTTAGCAGACGATGCCCCATAAAGAATTATAAGGGCATCAAAAGGGAAGAATGACAAGGAAAGTGCTGGGACCCTAACCCCCTTCAGCTTCCACAGCTTTAGGAAAACAAACTCCCTTAGGTCCCTTTTCTCCCCTCCTCCCCTTTTCTCCATGGAATCCACATAGTTAGAAAGATAAGCACTCCCTGCCTGCCCCTTTTCAACTGGAATTTGCAACTCTAAACAGATAATGACTCTTTTCCTCCCTAATAGCCCTGTGCTTTAGGAAGATAAGCTAACCTCACTCCTTTTGCTTTTGTAACCCTGCCTGCTGGCTTGCTTAGGAATTTGCCCGCTTAGAGTTCTGCTTAGAGTTTCTATATAAACTTATGAAAATCCTGACATAGGGCTCAGAATTTGGAGTCTGAATTCTCCTCTGGGCCTGTGCATAATAAAACTTTTTTCCTCTGCCTCTCCGAGTGGCATTTGGGCTTTCTCGTCATCTAAGACTCATTTCTGCTGCCATAAGAAGAGGATGTAAACAATCCATTGTGGGTTTCATACTTAATTTTGCAAAACTGCACATTAAGGTTTGCAGATTGCATTCCTTAAGTGCCACACTTGGTAGGCCTAAGATTCAAACATCAAATGAAAAGCCCAGTAGAACCAACCAGAGCATTTCTGTGAAATGCTCACCAAAAGTTAACTCTTTTGCAAATTTGAAATCTGCAAGATTATACTAATATTAGAGAAAACCCAGAAGTAGGAAATTGTCCACATGACTCCTGAAATGTCTCCTTCCTCATCTGACAAAAAAAACACTTACCTGGAAATGGTGAAAATATATAATTTTTTTCTGATAGTTTGATTAACTCATGAATTAATTTCTGTTAAATCCTCATTTCTTAAGAGGACTCACAATTTCAAAAACAACTAGGTACAATTGTAGAACATCCAGAAGAATGAGGTGATTCTAAGGTGAATGAGATGAGTCACAGAGAATGGCATTATTGGGCTGCTGAGCAGGTTTTCTTCAGAATCTCCTGGATTGCAGGCATGCTCCTTTTCAAAATTTTGTATTGTGTTATTATTTTAAAGAGAATTGATCCTCATTATTTGCAGATTTGTGGATTTGCCTCCTCCCTAAAACATACCCAAAGCAATACTTAAGACATGTTTATGATCATTCACACACCCAGAATGGGGAGAATTTTAAGTTGCTGCCAGGCCTGTCCCAGCTGAGACCAGTTGGGGCAACACTCTGCTTTCTTCTTTTGGCTCTCATGCTGTAAACATGTGTCCTTTTTGCACAATATTTGGTGTCATTTTTTCTCACTTCTATGCTTTCTGTTGTTGATTTTGCTCCAGTGCTGAGTTGCTGTCATGTCCTGAGCTCAAGAAGGCTACGAGATACAGTGAGGTACAGTGAGTTCAAGTGTCAATTATGTTAACAAGGGGTCTTCAGACAGAAACACATGCAAAGTTATGTATTATGCCTTGATATGGGCATTTTCTCAGCCTCAGAACTGAAAGCTTATCAATTAATAAACCCCATTGTAAGAGCCAGCCCAATTCTGGTACATTGCCTTGGCAGACATTAGCAGACTAGAACGAGTTTCCCTCTTTACTGAAGTCCAGTCATGGCTCGGATCATTATGAGCTCATCATTCTCCCCCTGGCCATGAATGCTGCATTTGTCCCACTGGCCACAGTCATCATCATTCCTGACTGCCGTTGTGGACTGTAGTGGGTCAGAACAAATTGGACTTGGCTGACCCACCTCAAGTTCTCATCTGAGAGGCCCAACAACTGATTTCTGTTGCTCAAAGAAAATATTTTACAAAGAAAGTGTGTAAATAGAGTTCTCTGGAGGGCAGATGCTGAGTGGGAGCAAGGGATATGGGTGAGGAAGTGGGTGGGCCAGGAAGCTGTGACCCCAATTCAGACCTGGCCACACCTCATTTGAGGGGGTTGGTGGGTGGTTCCCTCTGTCTGGCTGTCAGGGAAGAGTGTGGCTCCACCCATATCCCATGGAGCTAGAGGGCACTGCAGCCAGAGGCAAAAGGCTCACTGCCTTCTTTCTTGTAGCAGCCCTTGCTGGTGCAGCCCATGAGAAAAGTAAATATCTCATGTTGGCTTTGAGAGAAAAGGATTATACACCATAGCGTGGCACATGTGAGTGGGAAAAGGTGTGGCAGGTGACAACAGCTAGGAGGTTTAAGGGGGTTTGAGATTATTTGCTTTTCATGTGGTGAGGCTGGGCCCATGTGGATAGCCCAAATGATCTCCCAGTTTTAGGGTCTGTAATCTTATTCATGCCTCAAAGTCCATGTATGTAACTTATTCACAAGTGCCTGGGATAGAGCTTGGACACTTTGGTGGGGGGCGTCCTCTCTACTGAGAGAGGCAGAGACCACCATTAGGACCAGAGGCAAAAGGTGAGAGGCCTGAGGCCAAAGCAAAGAGGTGTGGCACATTGGGGGTCTCAGACCCCGAAGGTGGGCTAGAGTTGCTGTAGGGGCCCTTTGGGGGGCTGAGCTATTAAAGAAGGAGCTGAGGGGAGCTGGAGGCTGGAGCCATTACCACTTCCTTGGGGGCCACTCCAGGAACTGCAGTGAGGAGGCAGAACCTGCAGGAAGCCACTCAGGGGGAGTCCAGTCCTGGGCCCCAGAGCACAGAGTTGAAGGTGGGCTGGGAGGAGAGACTACAAATAAATAACACAGCCCCTCCCAGAGAGTTTTAGAGGTGGAGATCTAGAACTGCAGATATTCATTTTGTAAATAAAATTGTAGCTACAACATCCCCAAATGGGTAAACAGTGAAGGGTGCATGTGCCTGTGAGTGTCTGGGCACTGCTTCATGTACCACAGTCCAGAGCTGGGCACAGGTGAGCCCACAAGTCAGTGCTGAGACCCCCTGAGGCACCATTGACAAGGATGGAGGCTGTGGGGAAGCCCAAGTTTTCTCTTTGATGATGCATGCAAATTGTGCATACCAGGGATATGTGACTTCAAATGAGCTTACCAAAGCAGAAAATACATTCTGAAGTGCATAACAGATAGCGCTCTACTGGAATTGGCGTGGGAGCCATTGCCAAGAAATATCCAGAGCCTGTTGGCAGGTGTTGGGTGCAAAACGCTCACTAGAAAATACTGAGCTAAGAGTTGAGGCTCAGAAACTGGGCAGGGGGCACTCAGAGACTGTCTACACTATCTTTGATTCATTCCTAGGCCATCTGGAATGCAATTCCTAGTAAGAGGAAAACAGGGAAATCAATGCTATTTTCATGTTGAGAATAGTTTTTTCTCTTTTATGTTTTTATTGACAATCTACCAAGAGAACATTTCATTAAAAGCCACCAATGGAATAATAGAAACATGCTGCTATTAGTCATAGAGCTGATTATGAGAATCTGCATCATAAACTCTGCTTGAAAGTTCCTTTGTTCCTTTGTGACAGTTCAATTGACCCCCACATCCCATGTACATTATCTAGATGGTATATGGGAATCACATTGTGTTCTTGATGGGGGCACCCACTCTTGGTGTTTATAAATGGTCCCAGAGCTTCATAGAGAGGCCAGGAGACTGCAGCACTGTGACAGAGAGAGGAGCCCATCTTTGATGGTGGACACAGCTCCTTATAGGTCTTGCTTGTGTATCAGCTACAAAGCAGAGGTAAGTGGAAGTGAGGGCAGCATGAAGATGCCATGAGGATGGGTGCCACAGTAGGGTGGTTTCAGACCCCCACCCTGGAGGGAGTGGCAACAGACTTTGGGAGACAAACAGGTGAACAAGCCACAGGGAGGGCCAGGGAGGACTCACCTCCATGGCCTTCTCCAGGGGCTCCTGTGCCAGCCAGAGGCAGGGAGCCAAGTGGTGGGATCTCAGGCAGAGAGGGTGGAGTGGGGCAGGAGCATGGACTGGAGCATTTCCAGGGCAGGGCTGAGGCCATTGTCCCACCCTAGAGTTTACCATGGCCATGGTGGACACTTCTCTGCCAAGGTTACCTCTGGAGACATGGAAACTGATAAACAGGATGGATCTATGGATCTGCAGGGCTCACCTCCTAGGAGGCACTCAGAAATGTGTTTGAGGTGATGCTTTTAGGAAAAAAGTCTTCTTGGCAGTTTTTAATCAATGAGACAACAGTAAACCATCTTCCCATTTTACACCTCCGACTTCATTAGAAAGGATTGGACTTCTCTAAAGATGGGAAATGTGAGCTGACATGAGATCACACCCGTAGATGTGAATGGCAAGGACCTGGGGCAGAGGGAGAGTGTGGAGGGCAGACCAAGGTGATGCTGGCCTTGAGAGGGTAAATAACACCCTTTTATCAGCTTGCCTTTATCCAAGTTGGTTTTTGTGAGGTGGGCAGTTAATTCCTCCTTGCTTATTATTATTATTATTATTATTATTATTACTATTATTACAAAAAGGCTGTGCTTGGGCACTGCTTATTTTCTGTGTGTTACAAAGTAAAACAAATTTATAGTGATGAGGATGTTCAGGATGTTCTAATGGTCCCAGAAAGGACAAGCCCATGGGCAGATGGTAAAGACAAAAGAAAAGTTCAGCAGCCATATCTCAAAGACGGACGTGCATCCAGGAGAACAAAAGTGGAACAGTCCTGCCAAAGACACGTGGGATGCTCCTTGAAGCTGGTTTTTCTATTTCCTAAGTAAACACTTTATTTTAGAACAAATATGGTTAATTTTATTTACAGAGAAATTGAAAAGGTAGCTCAGAGCTCCCATACACCCCTCACCCATTTTCTTCCACCATCATCTTACATTGGTGTAGTGCATTTGCCACACTTGATGAACTGCTATCAATATACTGTTATTACCTAAAGTTCATCCTGTATTCAGATTTCCTTCACTTTCCCTTAATGTACTTCTTCTGTCCCAGGTCCCATCCTGGCACCACATGACATGCAGGTGCGGAGCCCCTTAGGTGCCTCTTGGCTGTGAAAGTCTCTCAGACTGCCCTTGTTTGTGATGACCTTTAGCCGTTGTTTGCAATGACCTTGAGCCATTGTTTACAATGACCTTGAGGCTTTGGGGAAGGCTGGTCAGGGCGTTTGTAGGCTGCCCCTCTATTTGGATTTGTCTGATGTTTCTCTCATGATTAGCCTGGGGTCATGGGCTTCTGAGAGGAAAACACTCGAGGGAATGTACCCTTGTCCACATCATGTCCAGGCTGCCCACCAGCAACAGACTCATGGGTGCTGACATTGACCTTGACTGGCTGAGGTCCTCTTGGTTGGGTTTCTCCATGTGAAGTTACTGCTTTTCCCTCTTTCTTCCATGTTAATTGGAAGGAAGTGCCTCTGCGCAGTGCACCCTGATTGAGGGGAGTTAGGCTCCAGCTCCTCCAGGGTGGAGCCTACTAGATAATTTGGAATTCTCTGTGGGAGATTGTCTGCCCTCCCCCCATTTATTTTTTATCCAATCACTTATGTATATTAGAAAGGATTTCTGAATATGTTTTAATGGTTTGAGTTATATTCCAATAGCACTTCATTTTGCTGCTGAAATTTTCCTGCTGTTGACTCAGCTTTGAGTCTCTTTGAGAGACCCATCATTGTGGAGATTTGTGCATTTGTCTCTGTGAATGCTTATTTGTAGACTGATGGCCCCTCCTCACTTTCTGGCTCTACATGATGCTTCTGGCTCATCTTGTATATTCCTTGCCTTGGTCCTAGAATCAGCCATTTCTCCAAGGATCCCTGGTCCCTTCTGTTGGAGAAAGGGATTAGGAACAAAGATGGGCTCTGGGTGTGCTCACTACTGCTGGGGCATTGCTGCTGCTTGACCCTCTCAGATGACAAACCCAGGAAGTAAATTTGTGTCACTAAACCATGTGTGCACACATATCTACACATGCTTCTAAGTACTATGTGCACACATATCTATGTACAAGTCTGACTAAGCCACTTGTGTATACATATCTATGCATGCTTCTTTCTGGAGCTGTCCAGCTAAACCTGAGTTCAGCCCTGTGTCTCTCCCTCCAATCCATGGCCCTGGGGGTTTCTCCAGAACCCTCCCCTTGCCTGTCTGTGGACCCCTCTTCAGCAGTGAAAACCTGTCTCCCTTCCCACATCCACTCACTTGTGTAATTCCAGCATTCATGTGGTGCTTTCAAAATTTCACCCCACATTTGAGATGCAGAACAGGCTGTGCAGAGAGCCCAGGCTTTGAGCACAATCTGGGCTTGGATCCTGGTTCTCATTGAGGGAATGACAATCTCTCTAAGCTTCAATTTCCTCATCTGTAAAATGGGGGTTTTAATGGTAATTATGACAGAAAGGTTATTGTGAGGGTTTAGATGAAAAGTTTAGTCAGCCCTCAGCATTTGGGGCCTGTCATACATATTATAATTTCCATATTGGAATTCTGTTTGGTAACCCATCTGGTCACCTGTTGGAATGGCACTGGGCTGGGGCAGGGGTCCAGCTCCACCATGGGAAGTAGGGGTGAGGTTAAGAGCACTGGGGGGCCCTCAACAAGGATGGAGGGCAGTGTAAGGAGCAGGTGGGTAGGGGCAGGGATTGAGGAAGTTGCCAGGGAAGGAGGGGATACAGGCAGGCACGGAGTACCCTGACACATGATGGGGTTGGAGGATGTGACCTCCAATGGGGTGGACTGGGGGTGCACAGAAGGCCCAGCAATTGAGTGTCACTTGGAGAATCTGGAACATGACTGAAGACACGGGGAGACATGGAGCATTTGAAGAGGTTTTGTTCTGAGCATACAGGTGGGTGTACAGTGTGCAGTCATTGCTCTTACCAAGTAGACAGATATGTGTGGAGTGTGCAGGTGAAGCTCTTCCTGAGTGCACAGGTGGGCCTGGAAGATGCATGTGGAGCTCTTCCTGAGCTCACAGGTTGGTATGGAGTGTGCAGGTAAAGCTCTTTCTGAGTGGGATGGGCCTGGTAAGATGCTACATTGTTGAGACTTGTTTGATTTGCTTCCCCATTTTACTGATGGCAGATTGGCTGGGTTATTTTTGCCTACCATGCCTACCAAGTCCTGTGAGTGATGTTTTGTGCATTGTTTTAACACAGCTGTGGTTGTTGCTGATGTGAGGTTCAGGGGAGGGTTTCTCTTACAGGCACCACATCCTGGCTCAAGTGGGGAAGGGAACAGGAGGGGGAGCCCCACCTCCCACATCCCAGGCCAGCTGGCTATAGAGGAAGTTCATGGGAACATGTGCTCCATGACCATCAGCACTGGGTCTAGCCTGGAAGTTCAAGTTTTCCCAATGCTGGCTCTCCCTTATTCCAGTGAGATTGGGCAGGAGCTTTTGGTAGAGAATTGAGACACAAAGGCATGCAGTGAAAGAAGGTGGTGAGTCATTCTGTGATAACAGCCTTCCCATCCCCTCAGCAAGCACAGCCCCTCAGTTCTGGGCACCCCAGTGGCCATGGATCCTGAGATGCCCAGGAAAGTCTGGGAAGCATCAATGCTCAGGGCATTTACTAATCAGAGCTGTTTGTGCTGAACTGAGTGAATGGAAATGTTTTGACATTTTATTTTTGGGAATGGAAGGCCACCCAGCAAATCTCCTTGGCCTTTCTTGGTGGAAGGTGGAGCAAGGATGGGGCATGGGGCGCCCCTGTGTGGTCACATGGCTGTCTTCTAGGGGTCTCACGGCTGGCAATGGTGAGGGTAGGGGGCATGAAAGTAAGTAGCACAACAGCTCTCACCCAGCCTCCCTCTCCCTTTGCCCCTTACATTTGCCCTTACACCATAAACTCCTCAAGACTTCAAGTCTCTTATTTTCTGGCCTTGCTTCCTAAATTGTGAGTATTTGCTCTTTTTCACACATGCCTACTACATGAAACTTGGATGTTGGAAGAAATAGGTCCGGTGGCATAGACAGGCATGTGTGTACCAAAGCATTCATGGGAGACTATGCAAAGGAATTATCCTACCTTAAAAAAATCCAGATGTTTAAAGCTCTTGGTTTATATAAAACAAACAAACAAACAAAGATGTTAAATTGAAACAAAGCCCTTCACACTGATTGTATTCCTTGCAAGTACTTAAATTATGATAACTTCACAGCTGAAAGTGCCCTAAGCATAAAATAACTACAACAATATATTTAATGGGATTCTTTTGCTTCCAGTTATCAGGAACTCAAATCAACTGATATAAGCCAAAAAGGAAAATACCTGAAGGGGAAGGGGTTGTTGAGTCTGGCAATTGTAAAGTCCAGGAGTAGGGCTCAGGAATGGCTGGATCTAGGTGCTAAGTGGCCTCCCTCAGCTTTGTGTTCCTCACAGGTAAACTTCATACTGCTGTCAACAGTTCAAAGAAAAGCCCCTCAATTGAAAGTCCTGGATGGTTTGGGGTCTAGTCCCATCTCTAAGCCAACACTGCAGCCTGGCCACATGGTCACCTGTGGCAAAAAGGGCATGGTGGCCGCTGGGCACTGAAAGCAGGGAGGGGCTCTTCTGGAGGGAAATCAGCGGTGGACACCGGGCAGGCAGTATACAAATGCTCAACAGCACACTTAGTGAAGAGAAAACGGAAATGTTAATGGGTGTGTTTACTTTCATTCGTTTACCTGCCTTCTGCAATTCCTCTGAATGTGAAAGGAAATTTCACTGGAAATTTCTCATTAGATGACAGAATGATTTGCCTTTTGACCAATTCGGCATCATTTTGAATGAGGACTGGCCGCTAAACCACTTCAATTCCCCACATGAGACGTACGTTGCAGCTGGAGGGTGTCTGTTTCCCACAGGCGGTGGGAGCTCCACACACTTCATCATGAGCTTGCTGCCTTCCTTGATTCTCCTAAAGGCAGAACTGCGGTAAATGCTCGGGGCCACTAGCTTGTTGGGGTGTGTGACCCCGGGAGCCAGGGGTGAGCAGCTAGGTGGGCTCCTCAGCCAGATGGCGGTTGGGGGTGGTCCATCCAAGGGAGGGGCACGCTCTTCTCTTCTCTTCTCCACCTCCCATGGATGTCAATATCCCCCAGCTTCCAGCCATCCAGGAGAGACACTGAGTATCCACACAGCATGCTGTGCCTTGGAGTCAGGGAGGGAGATGGGCAGGGCTCACAGCTAGGCTCCTGCCTGCATGAAGAGCACGCTGGGTGAGTTGCCATGGCAGCAGCTCCTGGGGCTGAAGTTGATGGGGAAGGCTGGGGAGAGTGGGGACTGAGTATCTCGGGGGTTGCCAGGCCTCTGACCCAGTCCAGCCTGTACCTGTTACATCTGGCCCCAGGTACCGCAGGGGCCTCCGTGTGC
>JAQZBX010053461.1:0-18887 GCA_029593785.1 Cabassous unicinctus | reverse complement strand
GCGAACCCGGGCCTCCCATATGGTAAACGGGGACTCTATCCACTGAGCCACACCCGCCTCCCAATAAAGGACTTTTTAACAGTTTTTAAAAAAGCCATTGACATTGATTATACGCTTTGGATAGATCATATGGTATGTGAATATATCTCAATAAAATTGCTTAATAAATAATTGGGTAAGAATAGCCAGAAATAGCAGCTATGTACAGCAGGGAGAACAGAGAGATTGAGAGGGGAGGAATTTTCTTGTTTGTTTGTCTGTCTTTTTTTTATTATTATCATTGAAATAATGAAAATGCTTTAATAATGATTGAAGTGATGAATACACAACTATGTGATTATACCAAAAACCATTGATTGTACACTTTGGATAAATTGTATGCTTTATTAATATGTACCAATAAAATTGACTTGTTTAAAAAAAAAAACGTGAAAAAAAAAATCCTACGAGACAATGAGATATCATTTCACACCTATTAGAATAGCCACTATTAAAAAGTCAGAAAACTACAAATGTTGGAGAGGCTGTGGAGAGATAGGAATGCTTATTCACTGTTGGTGGGAATGCAGAATGGCACAGCCACTGTGAAAGACTGGCAGTTCCTAAGGAAGCTGAATATAGACTTGCCACGTAACCCGGCAATACCACTACAGGATATATATATACCCAGAAGCACTGAGAGCAGTGACATGAACAGACATCTGCACAATGATGTTCATAGCGGCGTTATTCACAGTTACCAAAAGATGGAAACAACCCAGGTGTCCATCGACCGATGAATGGATAAACAAATTGTGGTCTATTCACACGATGGAATATTATGCAGCAGTAAGAAGAAATGAAGTCGTGAAGCATATGACAACATGGATGAACCTGGAGGACATTATGTTGAGTGAAGACACAAAAGGACAAATACTGCCTGATTGCACTATTATGAACTAAATATATTGTGTAAATTCATGGAGTAAATAGTTAGAATATAGGTCACCAAGAAATAGAATGAGGATAGAGAATGGAAAGCTGAGGGTTAATCTGTGCAGAATTGATTAAAAAAAAAAAGTTGTTTGTAGGGAGCAGATGTGGCTCAAGCAGTCAAGCCCCTGCTTCCCACATGGGAGGTTCTGGGATTGGTTCCTGGTGCCTCCTAGAAACAAACAAACAAAAAACAACAGGCAAACAAAAGGAAAAAAACACAACTCAGGGGAGCCAATGTGACTCAGTGGTTGAGCACCAGCTTCCCACATACGAGGTTCTGGGTTCAATCCCTTGCTCTAGTATCACCCCAACCCCCAAAAAAGTTGATTGTAAATCTTTGGAAAGGAATAGAAATGGAGAAAGCATATCATAGTGTTTGTAACTAGCAGATATTATATGGGTATGACAGTGGTTAAAAGGGAAAGTCTAAGGTCATGTATATTACAAGAAGGAAAGCTAAAAAATGTAACATGGGACTGTATAACATAGTGAAACCTCATGTAAAATATGAATATGGGTGATATTGCACATATAATACTATTTTTACAAAATATAAATACAAATAAACTAGAGAGATGGAAACAGAATAGCAACTCTGTATGGAGCAGGGGAAGCATAGAGAGATCGAAAGGTGATAAGGTTTTTTTTGTTGTTGTTTATTATTATTATTATTGGAATAATGAAAATGTTCTAAAAATGATTGAAGTGATAAATGTGCAACAATGTGATTATACCAATTACCACTGATTGTACACTTTGTATGGATTTATACTTTATTAATATGTATCAAGAAAACTGATTTGTAAAAAAATAAAAAATAATAATAAACCCTCTTTTTCTTAAGTTAAAAAAAAAAAAAAAAGCATTGAAGACCTAATGAGAAACGTAAAGAACTGGCAGGCTAAAACTGAAAGAAAAGCAGGAACTCAGAAAAATAAGTGAAGCACTGAAGCTACTGTTGCTCAACAACTTTTTCAAATCCTGGCAAATGTGAATTTTAGTTTTTAAGCTTTGTGCGCAGGAAGTCAGAAATCAAAGCCCATCAGTAAGCCCACACTAAAGGAAATTCTACAGAGCGTATTGCCTAATAGGGACCCTCCACCTACTTGGCAGGGCTCCCAAAGGGCTACTTCATCAAGGTAAGAGTGAACCAAAATTAAAATGCTTTCATGTACTGGCTGCGCTAATACATCAACTAAGTGATCCAATAAAAAATAAACCATAATTTTTATTAAATTGGTCCCTGATTGAGAGCGACCCTAAACTTGTGAAAAAAGACACACAAATCTTTAGGAGAAAGACATCTTCATCTTAGGCCAGAAGTCAGCAAACTGCAGCCCACAAGGCAAATTTGACCTATGGCCTGCTTTTGTTAGACCCATGAGCTAAAAACAGTTTGTACATTTTTAAGGAGGTGTCAGAAGAAGAAGGAGAAGGAGGAAGAGGAGGAGGAGAAACAGCCACAGCAGCCACAAAAGGAGAAGGAGAAAGAGAAGAAGAAGTGACAGATGCTGTATGTGGCCTGAAAACCCTAAAATGTTTACTGCATGGTCCTCTGCAGGAAGCTTGTCAGCCCCTGTCCAGGCCTTCTCCTTAGAACATTGAGTAGCATGTTCATAGATAAACAAGCAGATGAAAAATTCAGAGTGCCATGAGTGAAATCAGCAGACCCCATGACAACAGAACAAGACCAAAAAAACTTATGGAACTGAAATTATCATACCAGACTATAAGATAACTGTGCTAACTATTAAAAACAAGTAAACAACAGGGTTTATAAGGTAAAGGTTAGGAGCAGGAAACTATAAAGTGATTAAAAAGACTTGAAAACAAAAACAAAACTTTTGAAAAGTAAAATATAAAATAAGTGAAATTAACACCTCAAAAAATAGGTTTAGACACATTGGGATTTGTTGAAATGGGAATTAGTGTATTAGAAGATAAGTAAGAAAAAAGTATCCAGAATGCAACATTTGGAGAAAAAAGGGCAGAATATACATAGAATAGGTTAGAAGATATGGAGTGCAAAGTGAAAAGGTCCATTATATGTTTAATGTTTCCTGTTCCAGAAAGAGAAGGAAGAGAGAGAGTGGGTAAGAGAAATATTTCAAGAGGCAATGGTTGATACTTTTCCAGAACTGATTAATAAACATCAATCCACAGATTCAAGAAGCCAAGCATATCTCAAGAAAGATAAAAACAGATGTACAACTTGGCACATCATAATGAAACTTCCAAACACCAAGGACAAAAAAGAAGTCTTAAAAGTAACCAGAGGAAAAAAATGTATTACTTATAAAAAGATCCTCATATAGACTGATATCTGGTTTCTAAACAGCAACAATGAAAACCAGAAGATAATGAAATTATATTATTAATGGCCTAAAGAATAATTGCCAAACTAAAATTATATAGCTAATTAAAATTCCTTTAAAAAATTAGGGCAAAATAAAGACATTTTCAAAAATTCCAAAACCAAGTGAATTTTCCACTAGTGAACTCAAGCTAAAGGAAATTTTATAGGTTGTACTACAAGCAGAAGGAACGTGATCCCAGTTAAAAAATCTGAGACAAGAGAAGGAGTGATGAAACTGACAATACCAAATGTCAGAGAAAATGTGACAACTGGAACTCTCATACATTGTTAGTGGAAATGTAAAATGATAAAACTACATTAGAAAACAGTTTTCCACTTTATTATAAAGTTAAATATACACTTACCATACAACCCAGGAATTCCACTTCTGGTTTTTTACCCAAAAGAATTGGAAACATATGTCCACAAAAATGTTTGTAACCAAATGCTGTAGCAGTTGTAGTCATAACAGCCAGAAACTGAAACAACCCAACCCAACCCAAATGTCCATATTCTGGAGAATGGATAAACAAACTGTGGAACATACATGCAATGAGATACTACTCAGCAATAAAAACTAATAAATTACTGATACATGCGACAACACAAATGTTCCTTAAAAACAAGCAGTTGGATGCCTGCTTCCCACACAGGAGGTCTCAGGTTCAGTTCCTGGTGCCTCCTAAAGAAGATGAGCAAGGCAGCAAGCTGATGTGATGGGCTGGCATGGCAAGCTGACAAAACAAGTTAATGCAATGAGATGATGCAATGAGATGACACAACGAGGAGACACAACGAGAGACACAACAAGCAGGGAGCGGATGTGGCTCGAGAGAATGGGCGCCTCCCTCCCACATGGGAAATCCTGGGTTCAGTTCCTGGTGCCTCCTAAAAGAAGACGAGCAGACACAGAGAGCACACAACGAACAGACACAGAATGCAGACAGCGAGCGCAAACAAGGGAGGCGGGGTGGGAAATAAATAAGTCTTTAAAAAAAATGTTATGCTGAGCAAAAGAAGACAAACACAAAAAAGCATATACTATTCTATTATATTTAGATGAAGTTCTAGAAAAGGCAACATTAACCTGTAGAAATAGTAAGCATATCAGTGGCTACCTGAGGCCAAGGTAGAAGGAAGTTGACTGCAAGGGACAAGAAGGATACTTGGAGGTAATGGAAATGTTCTATATCTTAATTGGGGTGATGGTTTCATGGATGTAAACATTTCTCAAAACCCATCAAACTGTATATTTAAAATGTGTGCATTTTACTTATATAAGTTATACAGCAATAAAATTTTTGAAAAAGAAAGAAATAACATTTACAATAGCATCAAAAGCATCATATGTAAAACAAATTGAACAAATATGTGCAAGGTGTCCACACTGAAAACTACAAATGAGACAAATGAAAGATGAATTAAAAATGATAGGAGAGATTAGATACGGCCACAGATTCTTTACAGCAACTCCCATCAAGAGGTAGACTATTTCCCCACTCCTTGATCTAGGTAGGTGTATTAGTCAGTCAAAGGGGTGCTGATGCAAAATACCAGAAATCTGCTGGCTTTTATAAAGGGTATTTATTTGGGGTAGAAGCTTACAGTTACCAGGCCATAGAGCATAAGTTTCTTCCCTCATCAAAGTCTGTTGCCATGTGTTGGAGCAAGATGACTGCCAGGGTTTGCCAGGGTTCAGGCTTCCTGGGTTCCTCTCTTCCCAGGGCTCTGTTTCTCTCTGGGCTCAGCTCCTCTGTTTCCTCCACAAGGTCAGCTGTAGACTATGAAGCTCTCTAGGCTTTGCCTCTCTCCACAAGGCCAGCTGTGAGCTGTCAGGCGAACAGCTCGTGTCTTTTCCCGGGGCCTTCTCTCCTTCCTCACGACCCAGCTCCTCTGTGTGCTTACTTCCCCGGGCTCCACTCAAAACCTCCAGCATCAAAACTCCAACTCTGTCCTTTGCTGTCTTTTATCTGTGAGTCCCCACCCACCAAGGGGCGGGGACTCAATGCCCTACTGACATGGCCCAATCAAAGCCCTAATCATCATTTAATTAAGTAAAAGTGAAATCTCTGAATCCAATACACCTAGAGAAAAAGACCAGTTTACAAACATAATCCAATATCTATTTTTGGAATTCATAAACTGTATCAAATTGCTTCAGGAGGCTTTATGATTTTCTTTGACTGACTAGAATGTGGTGGAAATGATTTGTGTGAGTTTCAGATCCTAGGACTCAGTAAGTCACCTTCGGCCTTTTGGAACACTACTCTGAGAGCTCCATGTTAAAAACTGTCCTGGCCTACTAGAGGGTAAGAGGCCATGTGGAGGAGAACCAGGGCACCCCACTGACGCCTGCCAAATGTGTGGATGAGGCCGTCTTGGACCTTCCAGCCCAGACAATTCCCAGCAGAGGAATCGTCTAACTCCACAGAATACACAGAAATAATAAATTGTTATTGTTTTAAACAATTAAGTTTTGGGGGGGTTGTTAAGCAGAAACAGATAACTGATACAAATGCTATACTATGTGCATGAACTGAAAACTAGATATTTTAAAGATCTCAGTTATCATCAAACTAATTGTGACAGATTGAATCATGACCCCCACAAAAGGCACACCCAGGTCCCTTCCCCTGGTGCTGTGGGTGTGAACCCAATTGTAAAGAGGACCTTTGAAGATGTCATTAGTTAAGATGTGCCCAAACTACATGAAGGTGGGCCTTAACCCAATAGGGCTGAAGTCCTTATAAGCAAAGGAAATTGGACACAGAAAGAGGAGGCCACAGGGAATAGCCAGAAGCTGGAAGTCAATGGAACCTGGAAGAGAAAGGAGAAGACACTGCCTTGTACCTTGCCATGTGACAGCAGAGCCAAGGAAACCCAAGACAGCCAGGCAGCCAGAAAATATTGAGCTCAAGAGGAAGCAAGCCTTTTTAGCTTCTGAAACCATGAATCAATAATTCCTGTTAAGTCAACCCATTGAATAGCAGGTGTTTTAGCAGCTAGGAAACTAATACACTCATCTACAAATTCAATGAAATCCCAATAAAAACACTAATGGATTAATTTTGTGACAAACTGATTCTAATAATTATTTGGAAATGTCAAGGAACAAAAATGGCAATGGCATTCCTGAAGAACAAGGTGCAAGAACTTGCTCTGCAAAATATCAGGATAAATATCTTTGGGTACATTCAAACAATGGAACATTACACAGTAATGAAAAATGAACAAACTATAGCAATATACAACAAGATAGATAATCTCAGAAACACAATGTTAAGTGAAAGAAGCTATGCCCCAAAGAATACATTTTTTTCTCCATATATTTAAGCTTAAAAAATAGGCAAAAATAGCTATAAGATTTAAGGCTGTAAGTACGGATGGTGAAGTTCTAAAGAAAAAACGAAGCAAAATTACCATAAAATTCAGGATAATTGTAACCTTTGGTGGAAGTGAAGGAGGAGGAATTTGCATGAGGTATAGTGGGGCACTTCTGGGGGAGGCTAGCAATGTTTTACTTTTTCCACCACAGTATTGGTTACACAAGTGTTTGCTTTGTGATAAATCATTCAGTTCTGCATGTGTGCTATATTTCATAAAAAATAATGTTAAGGGGGAAAAAGAATTCTAACAAACTTTCCACCAAAACTCTGAATAATAGAATATAATAGAGCAATGCCTTCAGAATTCTTAGAGATAATTATTTTCAAAATAGATTGTTACACCCAGACAAGTTATTTATGAGATGTATGGATAGTATCAAAATATTTTCAGATATAAATGGACCAAAAAGTATTTATCTTTCACAGAACCTTTCTAAGGAATTTTCTTGAAGACAGGCTTCAGCAACACAAGGAGTGAACCAATAAAGAAGAATCAACAGTTTCAAGAAATCAAAGATGAGAGGGATGACATTATCAGGATGGGGGAGTAAGACACTCCAGAGTTCTGTCCCTCAAGAGAAGCTTTAAACAACAAGCAAAAACTGGTAGAACCAACTTTCCCAGAGCTCAGGAAAACAATGAAAGGATAGTAGTAACTGAACAAGTGCCAAATAAAGAAAAGGGAAACTTAAAAACCATAAGAAAACTTCATTGCACCCTTACTAGCTTGTTGCAAATCCAGCCTGCACTCCCAGTGCAAGGTTCCTGGTCCCGTTACGGAGGGAGCAGATTAAACCTTGCGCACACACTAGGGTGCAAGTATGGCAGTGTAAATTTGTCTGGTGGCAGCCTGAAAAACTGAACTAGACAATTGTTGCAGGTTCACCATCCCAGAACTTGCCCTGTGCATAGGAGTGGCTCACAGGGCAGCTAGAATGCAGTAGGAGAATGGTCAAATTGCCAACTGGCTAAGGCAATGAACTGTGAGCTCTGGGACATTCAGTGCAGAACCTACAAGGAGGAGAAAATATTATTTCTTAGGGGAAAAGGGACATTCAGGTCCCTGTAAATGGGGGAATTCCTAGGGTCATGAACTTAGGCCCAGAACAAGACTCATACTCAGAAAGGACTGGAAAGGACCTGTGCTGTAACATAGGGCTGTTCTTTAGGCTCATTTAAACTCCTCTGAAGGACAGCACTCACAAGCTAATCTGCATAGACTACGAGAGGTTTTGTTTTTTCTTCTTTTCCTTTTCCATTTTTTTTGTTGTTGTTGTTAGCTCCTGACATTCAGGAAATCTCTGTAATAACTCTAGCTGGATACAAGCTTAAGGAACAGTCACTTCAGTTACTGAATTCCATACACAACACAATAAATAATTAAAATGTCCAGTGTGCAAAAAGAGATTAAGACACACAAAGAAAAGGAAATAATGGTCCATGCAAAGGACTAAGAAAATGCGTTAGAAACCATCAAAAAGGAAGAACAGATGTTGGACATATCAGACAAAGACTTTTTTTAAAAATGTCTTAAATATGCTCAGAGAGATAAAGGAAAACATGAACAAAGAATTAAACAAAATCAGGAAAATAATAAATGAACAAAAGGAGAGTATTGAAAAGAGATAAAAACAACTACGTAGGTGGTGGCAGAGTAAGGAGCTCCTGGAGTCAGCTTGTGCTACAGGGCAGTTAGTAAACACCCAGAGCTATCTAAAGCACCTATCTGGGGGCTCCAGGAGACCAGAACTGCATTCTGCAACATCCTTGAAAGAATGGAAGGAGGAGACTGCCCATGTGCAGAGAAGATTCGTAAGTAGAGCACTCCATGCCACGGAGGCCAGTGCCCATCCTCCACTGGAGGCACAAGCCACCCGGGAGCTGTTCCGCGGCTGGAACTGGAAGTTCCACTTCCCCAAAACAGGGGAGGAAGAGACGCTTGGGCACCAACTTCAGCTACTGATTAGTAAATTTGGCGGGCTAAAGTATAATCCTAAGAAGAGTTAAAGTTTGAACATGCACAAGTCAGAAAGAGGCCGGTAGCTGCCATTTTAACTCTGCCACTGGCACGAGGAGAAGCAGGGCGGACTGAAAATCACAGTGCTGGTAGGGACCGGCTTTTTTCCATCCAGTACGGATTGCAGCTCTAGCCTAAGCCCCAGCCCCACCTCTGGCAGAGAGGAACCTGGGGGCACCTGCACCAGCCTCTCCGGGAAAATACAGGCCACGCCACAGAGGCTGGAGATCATCCTACTTCAGCGGCACGAGCCACCTCAGTAGCTATTCTGTGGCTGGAGTTGGAAGCTCCATTTCCCCAAAACAGGGGAGGAAGAGACAGTTGACCACTGATTTCAGCTACTGATTAGTAAATTCAGCTGGCTAAAGCATAACCCTAAGAACAGCTAAAGTTTGAACATCTCCAAGTCAGAAAGAGGCCGGTAAGCCACCATTTTGACTCCACCCATGGCATGAGGGGAAGCCCGGCTGCCTGAAAATCACAGTGATGGTAGGGACCAGCTTCTTTCACCCAAATTGTACTGTAGGCCTAGTCTAGGCTTCAGTCCCACCTCTAGCAGGGAGGAGGCTGGTGGGCCCTGCACCAGCCTCTCAAGGTAACTGCAAGTACATTCAGATGGCACAGACAGAAGAGTTGGAAGTCTACTGGTGCAACTGTGGTCATTTTGGACCCCCACGACATAGATTGCTGCCCACACCTTCAGCTCTGTCCCCACCCCAGGAAGGGGAGAAGGGGCGTGAAGCTTCATCAGTCTCTCTGGGCAACTAGGGTCTAGGCCTGAACGACTTGGATTATTATACACGGCTGTGGCTCTGTCCCTATGCCTGGCAAAGGAGAAAGCTGGGAGAAGCTTTATCGGTCCCTTGGGCAATACAGGCAGCTTGAGTCTCCACAGCTTACAGCATCACTACATCCTTGGTGCTTACTACACAATTGACAAGGGAAAAAGGGCAAGAAATCTCTGAACTAAAGAGAGAAACTGCACCCAGAATAAATACATCTAATAAGCCAGATGCCAAGACACCAACAAAAAATTACAATCCACACCAAGAAACAGGAAGATATGACCCAGTTAAAGGAACAAGATAATCCTCTAGATGACATAAGGGAGTTGAGACAACTAGTCATCGATATTCAAACAAATCTCCTTAATAAATTCAATGAGATGGCTAAAGAGATTAAGGATATTACGAAGACATTGGATGAACACAAAGAAGAATTTGAAAGCATACATAGAAAAATAGCAGATCTTACAGGAATAAAAGGTGCCATAAATGAAATTAAAAATACACTGGAATCATATAATAGCAGATTTGAGGAGGCAGAAGAAAGGATTGATGAGCTTGAAGAAATGGCTTCTGAAGGCAAACATACCAAAGAAGAGATGAAGAAAAGAATGAAAAAAATTGAACAATGTCTCAGGGAACTAAACGACAGCAAGAGACATGCAAATATATGTGTCATGGGTGTCCCAGAAGGAGAAGAGGAGGGAAAAAGGGCAGAAGGAATATTTGAAGAAATAATGGTAGAAAATTTCCCAAACCTATCAAAGTACATGGATATCCATGTCCAGGAAACACAACGTACTCCCCATAAGATTAGGTGTTGAGTTCTCATCAGAAACCATAGAGGCAAGAAGGAAGTAAGATGGTATATATTAAGTGCTGAAAGGAAAAATTTTCCACCAAAGAATTATATATTCAGCAAAACTGTCTTTCAAAAGTATGGAAGAGATTAAGACCATCCCAGATGAGAGAATTAATCATTACTAGACCAATCCTATAATAAATGATAAAGGGAGTTTTTCAGATTGAAAGTAAAAGGACATTGGGCAATAGATTAAACCTGTATGAAGAAATAAAGATCTACAGGAAAGGTAATGTGGCAGTTTGAAGTTGTATGTACCCCAGAAAAGCATGTTCTTAAATTTAACCCATTCCTGTGGGTGTGGACCCATGGTAAGTAGGACCTTTTAAAGAGGCTACTTCAGTTAAGGTATGACACACCTTATTCAGAACGGGTCTTAATCTTATTACTGGAGTCTTTACAAGAGAATGAAATTCATACAAAAAGAAAGCCACAGAAGCAAGAACCTGAAATAATTGAATCCTGGAAAAGAAAGGAGAAACCAGGAGATGCTGCCATGTGCCTTGCCACGTAGCAGAGGAGCCAAGGATCACCAACATCTGGTCTTCAGGAAGAAAGCATCATCTTGATGATGCCTTGATTTGGACATTTTCTCAGCCTCAAAACTGTAAGCTAATAAATTCCCATTGTTTAAGCCAGGCTATTTCATGGTATTTGCTGGAAAAGCCTAGGAAACTAAAACAGGTCACTACATAAGTAAATATAAACATGAGTACTGTTGTATTTTTGGTTTGTAATGTCACTTTTTAACTTCTTAAAGGATCTAAAATGCAAATGCATAAAAAATAGTGATAAATCTATGGTTTTGGACATACAATGTATAAAGACATAATTTGTTATGAGAAAAACATGAAAGTGGAGGATGGAGGTGCATAGGATGTGGCTTTGTATGCTATTGTTAAGTTGGTAACAAATCAAACAAGATTGTTATAGATTAAGATGTTAAATTTAAGCTCCATAATAATCTCAAAGAAAATATCAGAAAAATATGCACAGAAGGAAATGAAAAAGGATTCTAAAGGGTTCACTATAAAAGAGAAACTAAAAAGAGGCAATAATGGAAGAATTGAAAGACAAAAAAAGATGGCCTTACAACAGTTAAGACTTACAAAAGCCAAATAGCAAAATGAAAAAAGCCCTGCCTTATCAATAGTTACTTTAAATATAAATGTGTTCAATTCTCCAATCAAAAGGCAGAGATTGACAGAATGGTTAAAAAAGTATGACCCAACTTTATGCTGTTTACAAGAGACTCACCACACATTCAGACACAAACAGGTTTAAAGTGAAAGAATGGAAAACCAAAAGGGGGTGGGGGTGGCTAAACTAATACTATACAAAATAGGCTTTAAGTAAAAAACTGTTACAAAGGACAAAAAAAATTGACACTACATTGTGAGAAAAGGGTCGATTCAACAATAAAATAAAACAATTATAAATATAAATGCACCCAACAACATAGCCTCAAAATATATGAAGCAAATACTGACAGATTTGAAGTGAGAAATAGACAGTTATACATTAATAATAGGAGTCTTTCAAAAATGGATAAACCATCTAGACAAGATCAATAAGGAAACAGAGGACTTGAACAATGCTATAAACCAGCCAGCCTAATAGACATATTTAGAACACTTCATTCAACAACAAAAGAATACACATTCTTCTCAAGTGTACAAAGATCATTCTCTAAGATAGACCATGTTAGTTCACAAAACAAGTCAATAAATTTAAAAAGATTAAGATTGTACAAAGAATCTTCTCTGACTACAGTGGTTTGAAGCTAAAAATCAGTAACAGAGGAAGTGATGGAAAACTCACAAATGTGTGGAAATTAAATACACTCTTTAAAAAGAGTCAAAGAAGAAATCATTAGGGGAATTAGGAAACATCTAGAAACAAATGTAGAGCAAAGCATGACATACCAAAATGTATGAGATGGAGCAAAGGCAGGGTTCAGAGAGAAATTTATACCTCTAAATGCTTGCATTAAAAAGGAAGAAAGATCTAAAATCTGTAAAACAACCTCACACCTGCAGGAACTAGACAAAGAAGACCAAACTAAACCCAAGGCAATCAGAAGGAAAAATAATACTAAAGATTTGAGTGGAAATAAATGAAAAAGAGAAAATAAAAATAATAGAGCAGGAAGCGAATGTGGCTCAACCAGTTGGGCACCCACCTACCACCATGTCTACCTACCATGGGAGGTCCTGGGTTCAGGTCCCAGTGCCTCCTAAAGATGAGCAGACACTGCACCTGCCACAAGCTAGATGCCACACCTGCCGCACCCACCATAATGAGCTAGACACCACATCCACCACAATGAGCTAGACACCACACCACCACAACAAGCAGATGCTTAAATGAGCAGATGCCACAAGCCAGCAGATGCCACAGCCCATGGAGAGCAGATGTGGCTCAGGTCATTGGGCACTCACCTATCCATGTGGGAAGTCCCAGGTTCGGTTCACAGTGCCTCCTGGAGAAGGCAAGCAAACAATGAGCAGACAGACAAAAGAACCATCTGGGGATAGGGGGCGATAGAAAAAAAAAACAAACAAAAAATGAAAGAGCAAATCAATTAAATCAAAACTCAGTTCTTTGAAACAATAAACAAAATTGAAACAACTTTTAATTAGACTGACAAAGAAAAAAGAGAAAGAACACAAATAATTAAAATCAGAAATGAAAAGGGGGACATTACTACTGGCCCCACATAAATAAAAAAGATTATAATATCCTACCCAAACTAATCTACAGATTTAATGCAATCCCAATAAAAATGAGCACAGCATTTTTTACTGAAATGGAAAAACTAACTACAAAATTTATTTGGAAGGGCAAGAGGTCCTGAATAGCCAAAGATATTGAAAAAGAGAAATGAAATTGGAGGAATCACACTACCTGACTTTAAAACATACTACAAAGGTACAGTGGTCAAAACTGCATGGTATTGGCACAAAGATAGACATACTGACCAATGGAACTGGATTGAGAGTTCTGATATAGATCCTCACATATACAGTCATTTGATATTCAACAAGGCCACTAAGTCCATTCAACTGGGAGAGAATGGCCTCTTCAACAAATGGTGCTTGGAGAACTGGATATCCATATCCAAAAGAATGAGAGAGGAACACCATCTCACACCTTATACAAAAATCAACTCAAAAGGGATCAAAGATCTAAATATAAGAGCCAAGACCATAAACACCTTGGAAGATAATGTAGAGAAGCATCTACAAGACCTTGTAACAGGAAATGGTCTCATGAACTTCACACCCAAAGCATGAGCAGCAAAAGAAAAAATAGCTAAATGGGATCTCCTTGAAATTAAAAACTTTTGCACCTCAAAGGAAGTTATCAAGAAAGTAAAAAGGCAACCTACCCAATGGGAGAAAATATTTGGCAACCATATATTTGATACGAGCCTAATATCCAACACATGTAAAAAAATCTTACACCTTGAAAATAAAAAGACAAAAAACCCATTTTAAAAATGGGCAAGTGACTTGAAAAGACACCTCTCCAAGGAAGAAATACAAATGGCTAAAAAGCACATGAAAAGATGCTCAACATCACTAGTTATTAGGGAAGTGCAAATCAAAACTACCATGAGATATCATCTTATACCCATTAGACTGTGACTATTAAAAAAACAGCAGACTATAAGTGTTGGAGAGGATGTGGAGAAATGGGAACCCTCATCCACTGCTGGTGGGAATGTAGAATGGTCCAGGAATGTAGAATGTGGAGGACAGTTTGGCAGTTCCTCAAAAAACTAACTATAGAACTGCTATATGATCCAGCAATTCCACTGCTGGGTATATACCCAGAAGAATTGAAGGCAAAGACACAAATAGATATATGCACACCAATGTTCATAGCGGCATTATTCACTATTGCCAAAAGTTGGAATCAACCCAAATGCCCATCAACAGATGAATGGATAAACAAAATGTGGTACATACATACGATGAAATATTACTCAGCTGTAAGAAGGAATACAGTGTTAAAACATGGGGTAACATGGATGAATCTTGAGGACCTTATGTTGAGTGAAGCAAGCCAGACATTGAAGGATGAATATTACATGACCTCACTGATATGATTTAAGCAAATTGAGCAGACTCAGAGAGCTATTGTCTGGAAGATAGGTTTACAGGAAATAGAAAGGGAGAAGAAGGTTGTGAACCAACACCCATACGGACATAATCTATGATAAGGCGAAAGTGTGTAGTTGCGCATTGAAGGGATATGACAGGAGGATAGTGATATTATTGGGTTGGGCGATGCAGGTTTGACAGGTAGGTAGACTGGGGAAGGTGGGTTGGAAGGTCCAGGGAACTGGGGGGAGGGTTGGGAGAGGGACCAGGTAAACACTGGGGATTGGCGGGAATGTGGTTGAAAGTACAAAGTTGGGAACGCTCTTATGGCAATATGACAAGGAAGGATTACTGGTTTAGGGTGTTGGATGCGGGGGGGCCATTTGGGACTGAGCGCAACTGGAGCAGTCTTCTAGGGAGTGTATGAATGATAATTTTGTCATAATGTGTTGTAACAGTGAGTGGAGACCCACAAAATGAGTGGGAAGGAGTTGGACTCCCATCCTGCGGAGGACTGATATGTCCACAGAGGGGCGGGAGTCTCTTGAGAGCATGGGTGGTTCTTAATAAGGGAGGACAAATCAGTGTGTCAAGACCTCAGTGTTATTGCAAGTAACTATGAATTTTGTCATTCAAGGAGTGAAACCGGGGGTCGCCATGGGCCCCGAGGGTGGGGGGGGGCGAGGAATAGAATAGATAGTACAGGGGTTATTTAGTGGGCAGTGGAAGTGTTCTGCATGATCTTGCAATGATGGACACAGGCCATGTTAAATATCATCAAAATGCATAAAAGTGTACGGTCTAAAATGTAAACCATAATGTAAACCATTGACCATGGTTAGCAGCTATGTTTCACTGTTTGTATATTAGTTTTAACAACTGTACCATCCACATATAAAAAGGTATTAATTTGGGAAGGGGGAAAACGGGGAGGATGTTGGGTATATGGCAGTCCCCTGTATTCTGTATGTGACTTTACTGTGACCTAAAACTTATTTGTAAACAAAATGAAAAAAAGTAAGACACTGGGGAATAAATGGAAGAAAATGTCACTGTACATATAGGACACCAGATATTACAGTGATGAAAGGCAAAATGTAAAAAAAATTAAAAAATATTTTTCATTATTTTTTAATATCCCAATCTTTTAATTTAATTTAATTTTCAGTTTTTTTAAAAAAAATTATGTATTTTATTTTATTTCTTATATTTAAACCTATCACTATAATTTCATTTTCCTATTAATTGTATTTGGCTATTTTATTGGCTTCATTTTTGAAGAAGCTTTGGATCACAGAAGGGTTACAACTGGGGCAGGGAAGGATCATTTGTGTGGGGTCTCAGTGATGGGGGATACATGGGAGGAAGTTCACCTGGACATACATATAAGGTATATAAATATGTTCAAATGTTCACAGGGCATTGTCACAGTGGGTGGAGACTCACACAATAACTGAGAGAAAATTGAATTCCCATCATGGAGAGCTATGTCACATTCTCTAATGGAGCAGCAACTGTCCCCCAAGTGCAGGGACAATGACTGGCAAAGAAGGATGATCCGTTGATGGGCCCTTGATACTGATGACTATGCTTATGAGCCTTTGCTCTTAAAATTGAAACTTAGCCTAGTATTGTAGGGTGCCTAAGAGTTGCCTTCTGAGAGCCTCCTTGTTGCTCAAATGTGGCCTCTCTTTAAGACAAACTCAGCATATAAATGCATTATCTTCTCCCCAGCATGGGACATGACTCCCAAGGATGAGCCTCCCTGGCACTGAGGGATTACTACCAAGCACCAACTAGCAATGCAACTGGAAAAAGACCTCGAAAAAAAGGGGGGAAAGATAAAGACAAATGAGTTTATATGGCTAAGAGACTTCAAAGTGAGTCGGGAGGTCATCCCAGAGGTAACACTTATGCACATCTCAGCAGGATCTCATAGACTGCCGAAGTGGATGCTATCCCAAATCGTGGGGCTCTGGAGGGCTCTGGAGACACCCAGGTCCTATGGTCAGGGCAGATAGCTCTGGAGTTTGGTGCCTTGCCAGTAGGCCCTACTTTGGAGTTTGTCCTCCTAAGAGTGACAGAGTTGGACTCACTTATGTCTTCCTTACACATGGCTCATCTGTCCCTTCTATTTAAACCTATACTAGGTGCTGGAGTTTGTAGGTGTATGCCCAAGAGATTAGACTCTTTGGGCTGTCCATGTGCCAGCTGGGCCCAGAACCTCAGTGGAGTTGCAATACCTACTCTCCAGTTCATTGGACCCACCCAGGACAACTAACAAGGAGGTGAGGATTGACAACCACCATACCAAGGAAATGAAAGAGCCTACAACTGCAAGCAAGAAAGTCACATCCATCAGCTGTATGGGATCGAAGTCCCCTCTCAATTATAGGTGGAGTGGACATCACCATCCCAGAATCCTCAGGATTGGGGAATGAACAATGGACTAGAGTGGACTTACTGGTATTCTACTATAGATGAATTCTGATTTTAGCAATGGAAGAAATTACAACATTGATGTCAAGGCAGTGGCCTCTGGGGGCAGGGGGAGGGAAAAAAAAGTTGTAATATGGGGGCTTTTTCGGGACTTGGGAATCATCCTGAATGACATTGCAACAACAGATATAGGCCATTTTATATCATCCCATAACATGCAGAACTGTGTGGGAGAGAGTGTAGACTACAATATGAACTATGGTCCATGCTCAGTGGCAATGATCCAGGATGCATTTATCAATTGCAATGAATGTGTCACACAGCTGAAGATGTTGTTTATGTGGGACGTTGTGGGAGGTGTGCGGAATGGGGCATATGGGAATCCCTATATTTTTTGTGTAACATTTATGTAATTTAAGTATCTTTTAAAAAATAAAGAATATATTTTAAAAAGAATTATAAGAGGCTATTGTGAACAACTGTATGCCAACAAATTAGATAATCAAGACAAAATGGACAATTTCCTAGAAATACACAAATTACCTGAAGTGATGCAAAAATAAATATAAAATCTCAACAGACCAATAGCAAGAAAAGAGATTGAATCATTAATCAAAAGCCTCCCAACAAAGAAGAGTCCAGGATAAGATGGCTTTACTCATGAATTTTACCAACCATTAAAGGAAGAATTAGCATCAATTCTTCTCAAACTCTTAAAAAAAATGAATAGGAGAGAACCACCATTTTATGAGGCCACTATTACCCAAATATCAATACCAGATATAGAAATCATAAGATAATAAAAGTAAAGACCAATATCCCTTATGAAAATAAATGCAAAAAACCTCAACAAAATACTAGCAAACAGAATCCAACAGCACATTAAAAGAATTCTACACCTTGACCAAGCGATATTGATCCCAGGAGTGCAAGGATGGTTCAACATAAGGAAACCAATTAATGTAATAAGCCACATTAATAGAATGAAAGAGAAAAACACATGATCATCTCAATTTATACAAAAAGGCATTTAACAAAATTCAGTACCATTTTTAAAAATAAAAACATTCAGAAAACTAGGAATAGAAGGGAACTTCCTCAACATCATAAATGTCATATATGAAAAGCCCACAGCTAACATCATAATTAATGGTGAAAGACTGAAAGCTTTCCTGCTAAGATAAATAGGACAAGTATGCCTACTTTCACCACTACTATTCAATATTTTACTGGAAGTTCTAATCAGAGCATTTATGCAATATAAAGAAACAAAATTTCTGTAAACCCATGACTTCTCTAATAAAGTAAAAGATATTTTTAAAAGAAGAAATATACAGCTCAATGGACTCATCCAAGTCACCAGGCGAGGAGACGATGATGGGCAACGGCCATCCCAGGGAATGGAGAGGGCCCACAGCTGCAGGCAGGATAATCCCATCCACCATATCCATGGGATATAAGCCCTCTCTCACTTGGAGGTGGACTGGACATCATCATCCCAGTCCCCTCAGGATTGGGGGAAGCGCTATGGACTAGAGTGGACTTAATGGTATTCTGTTGTAGACATATTGTGATTCAAGCAATGGAAGAAATTATAACAGTGAGGTGGAGCCGGTGGCCACTGGATGCTTTTGGGGCAGGGAGGGGAAGGGTAGTTGAAATACAAGGGCTTTTTCGGGACTTGGGGGTTGTCCTGAGTGGCGTTGAGTTGACAGATGTAGGCCATTTTACATCAGCATATACCATGCAGAACTGTGTGGGAAAGAGTGTGGTCTACGATGTGAACTGTGGTCTATACTTGGTGGCAAGGCCCCAGGATGTGTATATCCATTGTGGGTGATGTGCCACACTGATGAAGGATGTTTGTGTGGGATGTTGTGGGTGGTGTGGGAGGTGGGGAACATGGGAATCCCTGTAATTTCTGTGTAATATTTGGGTAATCTAAGCACCTTTAAAAA
>JAQZBX010053460.1:0-18881 GCA_029593785.1 Cabassous unicinctus | reverse complement strand
ATGAGTCCCAGGGATGAGTCTCCCTGGCACCGAGGGATTATTCCAAGCACCAACTAGCAATGCATCTGGAAAAAGACCTTGACCAAAAGGGGGAAATATTAAATACAAATGAGTTTTTATGGCTGAGATTTCACACTGAGTCTGAAGGTCATTTCAGAGGTTACAATTATGCACAACTCAGCAGGATCGTATTGACTGCCACAATAAACAGTGCCTCCAACAGTTGGGGTCCTGAGGGCTCTAGAGACATCTAGACATTATAAGCAGGGCAGACAAGTTCAGGAATTCGGCATCCTGTCAGTGGGCCTTATTTTGGAATTTATGCTCCCCAGTGTAACAGAGTTAGACTCATTTATAGTTTCCCTACCCATGTCACTTCTGCCCATTTTATTTGAACCTATAATTAGCAATATACTTGTTAAATATACGTCCCAGAGACTTAAATCTTTGGTCTGTTCATGTGCCAGTTGAGCCCTGAGTCTCAGAAGAGTTGCAGCACCTACTCTCCAGTTCACTGGACTCAACCAGGACAAGCAACAAGGAGATGATGATGGATAATGACCATCCCAAGTAACAGAGAATGTCTGCAACTACAAGCAAGGTAGTTCCATCCATCTGCCCCATGGGATCTAAGCACCCTCTCAATTAGAAACAGAGTGGACATCACCATCCCCAAATCCTCAGACTGTAGAATGAACAATGGACTAAAGTAGACTTATTCTTTTTCCATTATAGATTTACTATTATGCTAGCAATGGAAGAATTTTTATCATTGATATAAAGGCAGTGGCCACCAGAGCTTCTGACGGGAGGGAGGGGGAAGAAAAGGTGTAACATAGGGGCATTTTGGGGACATTGGATTGTCCTGCATGACGTTGCAATGATAGATACAGGCCATTATACATTTTGTCAAAATCTATAAAATTGTGCAGGGCAGAGGTTAAACTATAATGTAAACTAGAGTCCACAGTTAGTAGCAATGCTTCAATATGTGTCCAGCAATTGTAACAAATGTACCACACTAATAAAGATGTTGTTTATGTGGGAAAATGTGGGAGGGGCAGGGGATGGGGTATATGGGAATCCCCTATATTTTTTATGTAGCATTTATGTAATCTAAAGCTTCTTTAAAAATTAAAAAAAATTTAAGAAGAAATTATTCTAAATCTAAAATTTTGTGATTCTTATGTAATTGTAAATATACTTTCTTTTTTAATATAATAAAGTTCATTTTAAAGAGGTTTTAGGTTATAGAAAAGTTACATTGAAAGTATAAGGGATTCCCATATACCCACCCTTCCCCCTCTCACATCCTTCCCTATTAATAACATCTTACAATTGTGTGGCAGATTTGTTACAATTGATGAATAAATATTGAAGCATTGCTACGAACCAAGGTCTGTAGTTTACATTGTGATTTAAACTTCATTCCAATGTCCTAAAAATGCCCTATGTTCTACCTATTATTCCCTCCCTCTCCCCTCAGAACCTCTGGCAACAACTATCTCTATAACAACAATACATGTTCTTCTATTCCTACAATATTAATATGTTTACTTTGTCTATGGTTGCATTCCCCCTTAGATTTGTTCTTTTCTCAACCTTGAAGATTTGGGGATGGTGATGTCTGCTCTGCCTCAGATTGAGAGGGGGCTTAGATATTATGGAGAAGATGGAAGGAACTGCTTTGCTGGTGGTTGTAGATATTCTCTGTTTTTTGGGATGGGGCTTGTCCATCATCATCATTTTGTTAGTTGTCTTGGGTGAGTCCGATGATCTGGAGAGTAGGTATTGGTTGCAACTCTTCTGAGATTCAGGGCTTAACTAACATTTTTACAGACCAAAGATTTAAGTCTCCGAGACATATATTTAATGGGTATAGTGCTAATCATGTGTAGGGAAATCATAAATGAGTCTAACTGTATTATGTTGAGGAAATAGGTTGTCATATATTTCAAGGTAAGGCCCATCAAAAGGTGCTCATTTCAAGTGTGTGCCTTGCCTATAGTGTCCAGATGGTTCTAGAGCCCTCAGGACCATCCCGATTTGAGGCTTTTTTCATAGTGGCAGTTAGTGAGATCTGCCTGAGACATACATAAGTGTAGCCTCTGGAATAACCTCCCAACTCATTTCAAAATCTTGTAGCTGTAAAACTTTTGCATTTGATATATACTCCTTTTGGTAAAGTCTTTTTCCAAATGCATCACTGGTTGGTGCTTAGTATTAATCCCTCAGTGCCAGAGAGGCTTACCCCTGGGAGTCATATTCCATGCTAGTGTTGGGGAGTAGGGAAGGTAGTGCATTTATTTGCCCAGTTTGGCTTAGAGAGCAGCCACATTTGAGTAACAAGGAGGTTTTCAGGAGGTAACTCTTAGGCAATAGTTATTATTAGGCTAAGTTTCAATTTTACGAGAATAAGGTTCATAGTTATGTGCATTAATATTGATGACTTGACATATTGGTCTGTTTTATTAGGCACTGCCTATAAACTCGAGAGATTCTGGCCCCTCTGTTTGAGAATGTAGTAGGATCCCCAGGATGGGAGTTTAATATTTTTTTTGTTTATTGTGTGTCTCCACCCACTGAGATAATACCTGATGACAAGATGAACATATACATATTCCATAGAAGCATGACCCAGGTGCACCCTTTATCACACATCCCCTCCCCACTGATACCCTGTACCAGTGACCCTTCCCTGTCATAGTTGCCAAAAAAAATTCCCACAATTGTATTTTCAACCACAGACCTCCAGCTCCCCAGAGTTCATTCTTTAGGGGTGTATACTTGTTAATATGTCCATTCCTTTTGGTTGTCCTATAAATTAATTTATCTTCTCTGCTTCAATCATTTAAAATTGTAAATAATTTTTTATTTAGAGTACCACTTACTACTTCATTTGTTGCATCAAGCAATGCATTCCCTGATATAGTTCCTTCCCTTAAATTTAATCACTAATTTAAGAATAGGATTCCTGGCTTTCAATAAATCTTTTTTATTTCACCATCTTTGCATTTTTTAAAAGCATATGTTCTGGTTAGTGTATTCTAGGATTTTTTGGAACTCAGCTTGTAATTCTTAAGCATAGTGAACCAAGAAATCACTTCAGTCATCTGTAGTTTAGTAAGTGAACCTTATTTTGAGAAAAACATGTCTGTGTATGAGTGTGCATGTGAGTATGTGTGTATGTATGTGTGTGCATGTGTTGGCATGTGACTGTTCAGCAGTATATCATGATTGGGACCCCAAGTCATCCACTTTATTTTCCCTAGGATGAACTGTATCTATTTCCCAATTCTGTGGTTAGGTCAACAACCCTGACAGCAGAAAAGCTGGAATAGATTCCCTTTATTCTAAACTTGGACCATCACAGGTGTCATGACACCAATGCATGCTTACACCTTTAGTTTCTAAAAGTCTATTATTCCTAGCCACATGGAGAGAGTTAAACTGAATTCACTCTCACCTTGTGAATCATCAAAACCTTGTCAGCTGGGTTATGGTTATAGGATGTGGTGATGATGATATGTGGAGTAAGTGGAAGAATACAAGCACCCAACTCAGTCTGTTTTTAAGACTGCAGACAGAGTGGTTTAGTACAGCTACTTCATAAACAGAAAAAGAAGAAAAAGTAAAAAGAAAACCACATCATCATTTCATTTTTATATTGAGCACATTTCTTGCTGAAGCCAGCAAATAACAATATATATGGAATTCCCTTGATGACAGGTTTATATTTTCTTAGTTAATTTTAGAGGACGGGAAGGTGGACTACAATATCATGGGCTAATTATTTTGGGCACAGAGAAAGATTAGGAACTGACATAACAACATGGGGAAGGGACTCTAATACCATACATCAAAAAGTTTTGTATAAAGGCAGAGACATAATTATTTAACATTAGCTGACCAAGTAATTTCTTCCTCTTTTTCATGCCTTCCCTCCATATACATATTGCAGTCTGAGTTGTGGGCAACAGGGCATGGGTCCCCAGACAGGTGAACTCAGAAAATGCTGTATGCACTAGCCATGATCCCATGTCTTAGTTACCCACTGCAGCAACCAGGATGGGTATTTAAGTTAATCACTATTATGCAGGGATATTAAAAAGGGCAGAAAAATGTTTTCAAAATTACATCTATTTTTTTTATCTGTTCTGAAATCTCAACCACTTTTTCAGAAATCTCAGACAGATTCAAAATGATGATGAAATTACCAAAACAGCTTGATTACCTAAGTAAAGGCCAAAAGGATCATGTTGTTTAGAGAACCCTTGAGGAAGCCAAACACCTGGAAGGAGAGAACCAGGAAAGTACAAGCCCCAGAAGGCCTGGTGATCAGTATTGGAACCCTAGTGGGGATCGATTTACTCAAATGTTCACAGAAAATGCATCATTCCACTATATCAGAGGTTCTCAACCAGGGTGGTTTTGCCTCCTAGGAGACATTTTGGCACTGTCTGGAGACATTTTTGGTTGTCACAAGTTGGCGGAGAATGCCACTGTTATCTAATGGGTAGAAATCAGAGATATTATTAAACATCCTACTATACACAGGGCAGTCACTGACAACAAAGGATTATCCATGCCAAATGGTAAGAGTGCCAAGGTTAAGAAACTGCCTTGGAGTTTCATTTGAAATAGTGCTTAGATATCAGCCACCCCCACTCCCTACCCACACTCTATCCTTCCATCAATTCTCAGACATGTGTGAGAACCTAGTTTAGTATGTTGTTGAATTACTCAGTGATTAAGAGCATGGGTTTCAGAAAATGGCCCAAGTTTGAGTCCCAGTCAGTTAGTTGTGTGACCTCTACATACTTGCCATCCTCTCTGAACCTCAGTTTCCTCATATATAAGATAGCCCTAATAGTATCTCTAAGTATAGTTGTAAGGACTCTATGCCACCATTCAGTAAATAGTGGCTAAAATAAATGAAGGGGATGGAAGTAGATATCCTGCAATTACAGTAAATCTGCATTATTCGGTCACCAAAAGTGTATGGAGCTCATATATCCAGTTTTGTGGTAAGTATTCCACTCCATGCTTCATCACCTGGTGCCTTGGTTTCCTAGGGTACCACCAACTGGGGAGCTTAACACAACAAAAATTTATTCTTTCACAGTTCTGGAAGCTAGAAGTCTGAAGTCAAGGTGTCAGAGGGCCATTCTTCCTCTCAGGTGTGTAGGGAAGTATCTGTTCCATGTCTCTCTCCTGGCTTCTAGCAGTGGCAATCCTTAGTGTCCCTTGGCTCGTAAATGCATCACGCTGTCTCTCCTATTTTCACATGGCTTTTTCTTTGGTGTCCATCACTGGGTCTAAGTTTCTTCTTATAAGGATACCAGTCATATTGGATTAAGGCCCATCCTAATTCAGGTTGGCCCCCTCTTAATTACACTTCCAAAGACCATATTTCCAAATAGGGTCACATTCACAGGCCCTGGGGTTTGGACTTGGACACATCTTTTTGGGGGAGTGCAATTCAACCCATAACACTTGGTCTATATTGCCATAGCTTCTTGCTCTCCTTTTCTTTCCTGCTTTGCTCATTTATCAACAATCATTAGCATTGCCACCACAGAGGTTAAGCAAATGGAAAGAGAAAATAAAAGGTAGAATTTACCAGTTTGCTCAACTGATTTGAATTTTTGCACTTACATTTCAGCACAGGAAACAAAGAATTGCACATATTAAGATCAAAAGACCATACTACTTAGAGGATTTGCATGTTTTTACTCACACTGATGTGAGGCTCACATTTGTTTTGCTTCAGTCTTTGTGAGGGCCTGTGTAGATAGTGGAGAGTGGATTTTAATAACACATGAAGATAGGAGTAGATTTTGTATTCTAACTCAATTATACTTATACATGCATGTTTTTTTACGTTACCATGAGAAAATTATCTTAATGTCTTCAGTTTTACCTTCTAGATTTTGAAATGACTTATTTCAAATGGCAAATGTTGTGTCTGAAAAAAATATATATTCTTCAAATTGTGGAGGCACAGTGTATTTGGAGTAGTAAGTGACCTTATAATATCTAGTGTAGCTCCTTTTTTAACTGATAATGAATCTTAGGCTCATAGAGGTAGAGTAACTTGCTCAAAGGCTAGTTCAAGGAAACATTCACCTGAATATTTATTGAATTCATATACTGCTTTTCCTTCAAATATCTCAAGATGAAGAACATTAAACAATGGATATTGGTTTTTAATGCTATAATATTAAAGGGAATGTATAGGCCCAAAAGGTGTTAACTAAGCATTTCTGTAGCATACTTTAACTCATTCAATTATAATCATTAATTTGCTATTATTTTATCTTTTATTTATTATTTTATTTTACAGCTGGGGAATGTAAAGAAGACATGACTAGGAGTTAGGTGGTTTAACATTTCAGAAGTGAAATCTTGGTGGGCACTAGGGTCACAAGGAAGGGCACAAGGAAGGTCAGGGTAAAGGGTAAGCAGCATCTTCATTTTTTCTTGTAATTTAGTACAAATCTCAGAACATAAAAACTGGAAACTATATAAATTAACAATATTGAGAAAACATTTAATTCTAAGCAAAATATACACCCAAAACAATAAAAATATACACTGGAGAGGAAGAAAATTTTCAAAGTAGGGTATTCACGCTTAGATTTTTTTTCTTTTTCTCAAGTACCAATGAGTTAGGCTCATTATGTCTTATCTTCAGCATTTTGATGGTATTCAATAAGGAGAGGAAAAACACAAATAGTGTGCAGATGCAGTAGGAATTTTAATAATAAAAAGCACCAAACACATTCATCAAGCACCTACTATATCCTTGCTGCTATGTTCATATATTTTGATTCATGTGTGAAAGAGCAGTATATGGAAGTGAGATCTAAAAGCTGAAAGGTAAGACTCATTTTAACCTCATTTCATCACAGTATCTGGATTAAAATAATGGAGGAAAGCTTTACCCTTCTGTCCCTTCCTTAATCTAAGTGCAAGGAAAGAATATAGAAGCCATGGGAACTGTGGAGGTGAATTTTTTTTCTAAATAAGATCATATCTTGTATTTAAGTTTTTCAGAGAAAAGATACTTTGTGTAATAATTATTCTGGTAATTTCATGAGATAGCATATATAATGCATCTAAAACATTGACATATGGTAGGTATTCAAATGTTATTCCCTTTTTCTTTACTGATATGCAACATACTTTTCCCTATTATGTATAAAGAAACAAATATTTGGAGATTAAATTATTGACAGAGAAAATCTGTCTCTGTCTCTCTCTCTATATATCTCTTTCTCTATATGTTTGTCTCTGCATCTGTCTCCCTTTCACTCCTTCTACTTCTCCCTCTCTCTGCACTCATGCATGCATATATGATTTGTGAAGTTAGTAAGAACACACTTTGGTAGAAAAGGGGAAAAATTTGAATGTTGGTCTACTTGAGTGTCATTCAGTTTTCTATGCACTATAATAGTATAGCCCAAATCAAACCATGTCTCTTAGAATATTTGTTCTGTAGAAATATTTTGTGTTATATATATATATATATATATATCAGTTATATCAGTTATATATATATAACTGATTTAAAGTCCTTACAGGACTTCTAAGAGCCTTTAGTGTATTTATATGGGGTGTGAATGTCCAAAAAGCAATTAGTGGTAGCTTGGAGCCATGTACCCCCAGAAAAACATTTCTTAATCTTAATCCATTCCTGTGGGTGTGAATCCTTTTAAATAGAACCTTTTGATGAGATTATGTCAGTTAAAATGTGACCCAACTGAATCAGGATGGGTCTTAATCCTATTACTGGAAGTCTTATAAAGAAGGCCTCAGAGGAGAAAAACAGAAGGTACAGTCAGAAGCTGGAAGTTAATAGGACCTGGAAGAGAAAGAAGAAGATGTCACCATATGTACTGTCATGTGGCAGAAAAACCAAGGACCAAAGATGGCCAGAAGCCAGCCCCAGAACACCACAGTCAGGGAGAAAGCGTTGCCTTGCTAACATATCAACTTTGGACTTCTCCTGGCCTCGAAACTGTGAGCCAGTCAATTCCCACTGTTTAAACCAACCCATTGCATGTTATTTGCTTAGGATCAGGAAACTAAAACACATATTATACCCAAAATATTTGAAATTTATTTTCCCAATGAGCCCATATTTTATGAGCATCTGTATGTCTAGTCTTCATGTAACATATGTTGGGATGTGCATTAAACTTCAGATTTTAAAGTAATGGAAAGAAAATATGCAAAAAATGGTAAAAGAACTTTTTCCATTTGCCAAATCAAGAAATGCAGGTACTGCTATCCTCAGTTCAAGTGCAGAAAATTAAAGCTTGGAATGTGGAAGAAAGATAAATTTCATTTTTCAGAAGAGGCCTTGTTTTTTTTTATCTTTCAATAACACCCTTAGAATAAAATTTCTTTCATTTCTAATGAAACTGCTCTATCAGGACTAATGCAGTCAGCTCTGATACCAATTTTATGACTGGGTTTTAAACAAGAAATCATTTTCCTTTAGTGATAACAGGATCCTTTATATAAATAAATAAATAGTTTGAATGAATGAATGAATGAATGAGTGAATGAAGTCTCTCAGATGATGTCACTATGATTCTCTTTTACCAAGCCCCGCTTTCCTTCCTATCTGTCAGGCAACATTTGGTCATTTCATGAATTATTCTCTGTGTATTACCTTCCATTTCTTTCTTCTTTCTCCTAACAGTCATGTCCCAAAAGATGTTAAAATGAAAAATAAATGAGCCTGTATCCTCCAATACATGGGATCTGTGATCAGACCTGTAAAAACCTGAGAAAAGTCCCTACTCAGTATATACAACAGAAGAAGACTGAACTATCACAGGAGGAGTGTGCATAGAGACAGACTGCGTCCTGTGCAGCCAACTCCGATATCCCTGATATCACTATATTTGTTTCTCAGAGCCAGCTTTAAAATATTTGAGCCAGTAGCTATTGCAGGTGCCAGCTGCCAGTCAGCGGTTCTTTGCTTGAAACAGATTGTAAGTCCAGCACTTCAAGTGGAGAGTCTACGAACCAGTCAGCAGGAGAATTTTCTGCTGCTCACAGAGCATGTTGTTATGCCTTCTGGAACTAGAAGGGAAGAATCAAGTAAACCATGTGACCATTAAAAATTGAACTGCCCTGTGGAATTCATATAGGTCGTAGGATATCAGTAATTCTCCTGACATTGGCAAATTACTATAATTTCTATCCTGGTCCATTTCATCCCTACGCTACTTCATTGCCATCTTTTCTTATAGGTATAATCTGGTCCATTGTTTCTTAACTAAAATATGGCTGCACATTTTTTTCTTGCTAAGCTCTCAGATATTCTAAACGGTAATTTTCTTTTCTAAAAGGTTCTAAGAAATGATTAAAGGCAGCTAGAAAAAGGATCAGCTGTGTACTTACTTTGTCAAGGACCCCAAACTTGACAGTATATCCATATATCATAAAGGAAGGTGGTAAGTGTACATATGGGGGGGGGCATAAATAAATTCCTTCTTATTTCTTTTAATGTGGCAGAGGGATGCTTCCTATTGGTAGGCACTTTTCCATAGTTTAAGTAGTGATGCCTAGCTGACATCCATCAAAGCCCAGCTAGGTTCATTTAACCTAATACCTCCATTTTTTTGGTGTTTAAGACCTGTGCTCATTTGTGACTCAGGACCCTCTTTGCCTCTGGCAGCAAATCTACCCTGCTGATTTAAAAAAAAAAATCTCCTCAAACCATCTTTTTCTCAGGATGAACTACTAGCTGGAGCTAGGATGATTGATTTTCCTCACTTGGAGACTGCAGGTGTGACACGGCCCAGCCAAGACCTTTGCAAAGCATCTGGGCAGCCTCTATAGGGCTCACCACACTGTCAGCAGGCTTTCCATCTAGATATTGAATGGGCCAAGTGAACCTTTTTCTCTAAACATCTTAGGCTGAAGGGACTTTTACAAATTCCCCTTGCACAAATACAGATGGTTTCACTATGAGAATATTACCTTAGTTCTTAAATCTAAGGAATCTAATTTTACAATCTGTGGGATGGAGAACAGAAGGAGAAGAAATAAATCATGTGGCCACATTTACTACCATTTTCTTGGAAAACTATTTGTTACCTCGTGATGCTAGTGAAATGGCTCCAAATATAAGATGACTGTGGAGGTTTGAAGGCTATCTTAGAACTTCCAGAGATGATCTGAAGTCACCTAAGCATCTCTTCCCATAATAGAGTCAAAACACATGGGGTGGGATGTTGGTTCAACGTGAATTTTCTAAATTTACTTAGCTCACACACTAGGACCAGAGCCCTAACTTTGAAAGATAAAACATATAATGATTCCCCGTTGTAAACTGTGGGAATATGTTTCTGGTTGAAAATATAAAGAAAGCATATTACAGTTACAAGGCTTAGCAGGGTAGAATTTCTCAGGTGTAACAATGTATAGAACACCAAAAAGAAACAGAGGAGCCTCCTACCGTCCTAGAAAAATTATTTACCTGCTGACAGTTATTACTTTTTTCCCCTAGACGAGTGACTGTGATATTTAGAGAGTATATGTTCTGAGCTGTGGTGAAAAATCTTTCCCTAAGATGTGTCCTTTTTACTGCTCCTGTCCTTTGATTCCTTCTCCCCATGAAGTCATTAGTGACTTCTCCAGTCCAGTGTCCCTTCTATTTAACAGAACTCTCATTCCAGAGTGTCAGAGCCTTTAGCCCTTAATTGCTTACTTCTAAGTGGTTTATGCAATTTAGCTGTTTTTCTAGTGTATCAAGTCTTTGGAGACAAGGGTTATGTTTTTCCCTGCTTCTGTATCCCATACAGTACATGGCATAGGCTTAAGGTACATACTAGGATTTCATTAAGCATGTGTTTATTGATTAATTGGTTCTATTCCTTTATGAAATTCAGGGCACTAGTGTAGTCTGCTAATTTGAAAGAAGCAGTGTCTCTCAGATAGAAAATCGAGGCTGAATTCATAAAAAATCATGACAGTTGCAGATGAAGAACTTGGCTCACATCAGGCCTGTATTTCAGGATGGGAAGAAGTCATATTTTCCCACGCATGCCCTGTAGTAATCAATGGTTGAATTTGTCAGGGCATTTTCCCATATAAAGAACCAAATCTTTTCACTGCATCAAGTGTTAAAAAAAACAGGCATCATATCTAATTAATAATAATATAAAAGCCAATTTCACAGTCCATTACTTCAAACAGATTGGTTTTGGGAAAATTGAAGGGGGCTTGAACAAACATGGGTTTTCATGTTTGTGGTCTTCATAGTGACCCACAGCCAAACCGAGGAAAAGTGTAACTTCTTTGTGTTTCCTCAGCAACTGATAGTTTTTGGCTCCATTAACCTAGACTCTAACACAAAGGGAAAAGATTCAGGTGAATATTTAAAACCCAACCTCCTCAGTTTGCTTTATTAATAAGGCTACAAATTCTTCTTCAGTTTCCTCCTCCCATTATCCCTCCCTTTACCCCTCCTTTTCTCTTTCTGTTTCGTTTAACTGAAGGCAATTCATCTCATTTTAATTAATTTTTACTTGCAGCATTATCACCCTGAGTATAAAGGCAAAAAAAAGTTCTTTTTTTTTTTTAATTACAAAGCTAACGGCATTAATTACTAGTACAGTAAACACATCAGCGCATGAAAGCCAAGTGTGTTCCAAGGAGCTGAGGAAGCAATTGGTGAACATCGCAATGGCTGGAAAAGGTTTAGTCACAAAGGAGAAACCTTTCTATGGGAACAATATGAACGCTGTCTTCATACTGACTGAGCCACTGTTTAATTGAAGGTGACATAGCCTACAGACAAGGGACAGGACTAATGCATGACAGGGAAAAGTTTATTCATAGAGCCTCTCTGGACTTCTCGCTGGGTCTACTGTCAGATGTATCAAGAAATCAAACATGTTTTGAAATACGTGAACACAGTTGCAATAGAATACCACTAAATATGAATGAATATAATGTCAAATGACCTTCTCTCTACCCATCCATTTAGTTTTTGCTCTACTAATTAAGAAGTGTTCCCATCATGTGCTAAAAGCTAAAGGCCAGTGCCTAACACATATCTGGGAAGGACTGGCCAATGCTGCTGAGTGTTTCTAAGATCAAAAGGCTTGTGCATTAACCTGGTGAAGACAAGAAGACAGACAAGAGTTCTACCAACAAGCTTGAAATGCTCAATAAGTACGTAATAGAGCTTTCCACTACCCAATTATCTGCCTCTTTGTAACCTGCATGCATTCTACTTGGCAACCCAAATATCAAGAGTAAAGGTCCCTGTCCCTTCATATATAGCTCTTAGAACAAGTGGACCCCATTTATGCCTTCTTTATTCTCCTTCCAAAGGATTATACACAATTCTCCACCTCTATCTTTCTCTGCAATACAGTTCATTAATTTCCTCTCAAGCAATGTCCTTGGCCTGATTCCTACATGCTGATTTATAATCTTCCCCCCTCCACCCCATTCCTAGTCCCTTCCATTTCTGGTCAGCTATCTATCAGTTACCCTCTTTCTCTCTCTCCATTCCATTTTTTTTTCAGTCAATAACTGATAATAATTAAGTACGGTTTTGAAGACATATTAAAAACATCTGTACAATCTGAAACTATTTAGGCAAAAAGAGAATGTGGCCTAATATCTTCTAAAGCTTCAAAAGAACCCTCAAGTCTTCAGAAACTCCACCAAATACATCATACATTATCTCATCCCTTTTGAGTTCTGCTCTTTGTTCCAGTGCATGAGATTCCAAATAAATGTAATAGTTTTTTATTCCATTTTAGAGTTTATTTTTGTTATTGAAAAATAGCAAGATCCATTTACTTCTATAGATGAAAAATACGTTATAGTGATTTATGTAAAAATGGCATTTGTGGTCTTTCCTAGCAAATTAACCACAAATTATAAAAGTGTTTCTGTGGGAAAAGCATAGTATCAGTTCCAAACAAATGAATTAGAAATGAAATTTTGGAATGTGTTTTGTATATTAGCAATTGCATGTAGTTATTAGTTTTCAGGGGTGCAATTTAGTGATTGATGCTCATACAGCAAATTTATCTTCAGCCTATCAAAATTTAAAATAAGCCAGGAATTTCTAAGTAATTTTTAGATTAGTGGTATTCACATTGATCTGAATTTAGATTTTACTTGTAACTACTCTGAGAATATATTACAGCTTCTAGATTTCCCTTTGTTTTCCTTAAGTAAGTGATTCATATGCTCCTATTTGAGAAATGTGAGAGAAAGGCAAGTGTTTCTGTTCATTTTTCTCTGACTGTCTTAATTTGGTAGAATCAGACTAAAATTCCTCCCAAAGAAATAACTTTCAAGAGAAGTTTTGGTATCTAGTATTTTGTGAAATTCCAATAAGAAAGCTTACAAACCACAATGAGAAAAAAATTAGAGAAAATTAACTGCTGATTTTTTTCCAATTTTTATGAAATATGGCATGTATTTATATTTGAATTTGTGAAACATGTTTACTGCTTTTTTAATCCAAATGCATTTACTGATCCCTAGAGCAATGTGATAGAGCTGATATTTCTCAAGTGGTTCCTCAAGTTATCATTTAAAGAGCCTGTAGGAAGCACTGGATGAGATATTTAATAGACTACCAGCTTTCCCTAATGCCCCAAGCTTCCTTCATGAGTAAAGAGGGCATTAATGCTAATTTCCCTGTGAGTTTCCAGACTAAGTTTTCTTATTGTACTCACATTTGATTTGCTTGACATGCTTTCCATATGGTAGCACTCAGATTTTGCCTCTCTTATTTTGCCAAATTTTCACATTTAACAAGTAAAACTGGCTACCACCACCAAAATGTAGCAATACTGATGAGAATAATAGTAATAGCTTGCATTAAATGAGTGCTTAGCTACAGCCCTGTATGTGATTAATACAAATCAATAAAATATAGCATGCTTTACCTTAAATCTCCTTTGGACCCAGATCAGTTTGATTGAATTTTGGTAAGACTTTTAAAAGCAGATCTGTTGTGAAGCTAGGCTAAATTATGTGTTTGAAAGTTATGACCTTTTAAAATGTGAATCAACTCTTTTAAATCCTCTTTTGGTTATTTAGTGACACTAAGTGGGGACAACTTTTCCATATGTGAGCTATCATCCTTAAAATTCATGAATAAAGTGGCAGAGGAGAGAGAAAAAGAGGAAAGGGGTGGAAAGATAATAGAAATAAGAGAAGAGGTGAGATAGGAGAGGAGAAAGAAAAAGGTGGAGAAGAGGAGGGAAAATCTTATTCTAAGAAAAAAATGTGTTAGACCAAAAACATGTATCAGATCTCAGTTAATCAGGATAAAACTGGACTTTGAATGTATGCTATACTCATTAATTTAACAAATATTTATTAACCCCTTTTATGTATCTGGTACTGTGCTAGGTCTATGGTAATGAACAAATTGGGTATAGAGCTTGGAACCAAGTGATAGACGTAAGTTTTAACCAACTAATACCATATAAATACTTATTCTTATTAGTGCTATGATGAGAATATGGATGGTCAGGTAAGACAACTCCAAGGAGTAGTTAACTTGAGACCAGAAAGATGAGAAGATTTTACTTATATGAAGAGTAGTACAAGGGAAGCTACATACATGTAATTTATAAGCATGTATAGAGTCAATACTCTAAAATGTTCATGATGTAGGAAAGCCATTTCATGAATCCTAAACAAGTGGCTCTGTGATGATTTCGATGCACCACTATGAATAAAGGAGAAGTGGGGCATAGTTGGCAAACCGAAGGCTGACTTTCAAGGAGAACCCCTTTAATTCCTTGGGTGAGAGTTATCAGGATAAAATATAGGGTGCACATTTCTGAAAACAATTATTGATTTTTCTCAACTGTAGGAGGAAAGAAGGGCGGCAAAAGACAAATCAGTGGTGGTGTAGAGGGGAGGGGGAGTGGCTTGTATGGCCTGGTTCCTAGAATCCGCTGCAGGAGGGGTTGGAGGATATAATCTGCGTCTTACAATAATGCCAGCAATGCACTTTATGAAGGCTATTTGGGCCATGTCCACATTGCACAAAAAAGAGAGAACAACATCCCTTAAAGGAATTAAAATACCTAATATATAACTCAGCAAGTATGTGGATCATAAAATAATGAAGAATAGCCAATACTGAATGTCACTGATTCTAGACAAACAGGGTGGCCATGTTTCTGAGGCCTTCAGTGATATTTGAATGATCAGAAGATAAGTTCTGTAGGCCAGAGGATAGTGTCACTGAGATAATGAGAACAGCTTCTTGTGATAAAATAGAGTAAATGGACTGCTTTGTCCCTCTGGCAAAGATCAGCAATGGGATGAGTGGGAACCAAGGAGTATCAGAAAGAAAATTTCATTTGTTGGGATCACCTTCTAGTAGAAGTGAAATGAATGGCAATTTGTCAAAGTTTGTTCTGGTCCCCCCAGGATAGACAATCAGCTATTTTCAGAAGCTGAGGAGACAGGCTATCATCCCAGGAGGAAACTTGACTGTGACGCATGAGAATGATCTCCAGCCTAGTACCTAATGTCCAGGCAAATGGCGGGGGAGAGGCGGGGGAGGAAGGCGGGGAGAGTGGGTGAGTTGTTGCTCTTCTGTGAAGCAGCTTATGAAGTTTTGGGGGAGAATTAAAGATAGAAAGAAAGAGTTTGGGAGAAATCTACGGATTCTTAATATTGGTTAAATCAATAATTTTTACCTGAGAAAAACAAAGATTTGAGGATGTACCTTGAAGAGTTGTAATTTGATTTCAAAAGCCAAACAGGAAGATGCATAGAACAGATTTGTGAAAAAAATAAGTCAGTCACAAGGCAGAGAAGGGAAAATTATGGCTATTAGAGCTTTTCTTTTAGTCATTGGAAAATGATTTGTTAAAGTTGCCTATTTAGAGAACTGTTTGTTATTTTCATACTATATGAAAGATTAGGCAATGTTTACTTTCAGTATTTTATTTAATTTTTTCAAATACACAGGAAAGAAAAGAGAGAATAATATAATGAATAATTAAATACTCAATGTCTACATTTAACACTTGTCATCTTTTTGCCATATATATGCATCATCTATTTTTGCAGATATATTTAAAATCAATTAAAGTTATGTTATTTCACCCCTAAATCATGATGTTTTGAATCTCAAAATATATATTCTCCTACATACCTCAATACCATTACCACATCGCACACAAACAGCAACAATTCCTCAACTCCTTTACACCATCTACCACAAGGTCTGCCTTAGTTTCCTAGGGCTGCCACAGCAAATTACCACAAACTCAGTAACTTAAAACAACAGAAATCTATTCTCTCAAAGTTCTGGAGGCCAAAAACCTGAAATCAGGGTGTGGTCAGGGCCATGCTCCCTCCAAAGGTTCTAGGGAAGTATCCTCTCTTGCCCCTTCCAGCTTCTGGTGGCTCCAGGCAATGGCTTGTGGCGGCAGAACTCCAGCCTCTGCCTCTGTCTTCACACGGCCTTCGCCCATGTCTCTGCGTGTTCCCTTCTTCAGTCTGTCTTCTCTTCTAAAGACAACTGCTATTTAATTTAGGACCCACCCTAAATCCAGGATGATCTCATCTCAAAATCCTGAACTTTACATCTACAAACACCTCATTCCCAAATGAGGTTACATGCACAGGTACCAGGGGTTAGAACATCTTTTCTGGGTTCCATTATTCAACCTACGACAAGGTCCATATTCAAACTTTGCCCAAATGTCCTCCAAAATGCCTTTTACATATAAGCTGGTTTGTTCAAATTAGGATCCTATTAAGGTCCACTCAAAGTATTTGAATTACCAGCTGGGAAAATCTGTTTCTGATGAATAAATCAAAAGTACTGCCAGATTCATGCATTTAACAGATGTGGATTGATGTTATGCACTGACCATAAGCAAGACATACTCTCCCAGGTTCTAGGTATGAACACAACTCAGAAGACCATTCTTGGGCTGGCAGTCCTATCCCAGAGCAACATGATCTCACAAATATTGTTGAAGGCTGAATGGGCTCAAGGACTGTGACTCCCAGAAGTATATAAGGTTGCCAATTCCATTGTGCCTTTTGATTTGTATAAGGTTGACAAGGCTTTTCCTCAAATCTTATTTTTGTCATGTGTTGCTTCTTTGGTTATGTATTTATAGGTACTCCATAGACCAGAATATTTTGGATTGTCTATCCTTTTGTCAGATTCAGTTGGAATTTGCTAGTGGGTTGAAAAGTTATTATTGAGAAGAAAAGGAACCCAGTATGAGTCTGTGACTATTTCTTTTTTAAAGAAGTACTTGGAAGGATGATTTTTAAGATGGCTTACCTGTATCTTGAATGAGTTATGCAAATGACTGAGTGAAGAAATCTTGTAAAATGCCTGAGGATCCTTGAGTGAAATATCTAATTAAGTGTACATTACTATTTTTATTATTTCCTGGGCATGTTTTAAAATAATTTCAGCTGGATAACATGAATAGTTGTTCCTCGAAATAGCTAACTTGGCAGCCTCATAGGGAGGTTATGATCTTGGGCTTGTAAGCCTAGTTGAGTCATTAAATAACAGAGAGCACAACCTAATTAAATATGACATTCTCACACGGGAAATCTTACCCACAGGTAGAACTATGACATGAAACTTCAGGAAGGGTTTTTTTTTGTTTTTTTTTTTTGAGAAAATTCATTAGAAGGAGACTATGGGAGAAACTTTGAAAATGAAAATTTATGAAATCAGCTGAGGAGCCACTTTCAAATACACCCCTGGAGAAAGAATTAGAGCTGTGAAAGTATTGGCAGTTTCCAAAGGGTTATACAATGTTCTGTACTATTTGGACACACAAAGGGTCAGACCTAAGGCAGCCACATTGTGGAGCTGAAATCACCTTGAACCTTGAGAAGCAGCTGTTGTAGTTATGTACACTCTCATTCAAACAAAGTGCTCTTAGGGAATGAGGCCCCTTTTTGTTGTCAAGCATATAAATGCCCTATAATCAATATCAATACCATCCTCAAAAAAGTTCATCCACAACATTGCCACTTTAATAATAAACACTCTAAGTTTAACTTTTCCATAGTTCCTCCAAATCTCTGTCCATGTGAACCCATATTTTTACGTGGTTGAGGTACTAGTGTACATAACACTACACAGTTTGCTTTCTACTTAACATGATCGGCTAAATGTTTTACCTAGTTTTCATATTCTTATATATTTTATAAAGTAGCTTCATAACATTTGAATGAATTTATATGCCACACTAGATCAATCTTCTGTTTTTTGGTCATTTAGCTTGGTTCCAAATTTTTATTACAATAAATAAATTTGTAATTAATTTTGGGCCAGTTAAAACAGTTCTTGGTATAATGTAAGTCCTTGATAAATATTTGGTGAAGGAATGATACAATTGTTTTTGTTCTTCCTTGGGCTATTATTACTAGGAATGTTATTCTGATTTTGGAATTTCTATTACTTATCCAAAGGGGTATATTATTTTACAGTGTCACCAGATGTCTTTACACAACCTTTCTAGTATTTGTTATATGTTAAACATCCAGAAAAGAATCTATGTTAATGGTGCCTTTTAGTTTGCTTGATGTGCTCTGTGTCTCTTACGCTAAAGGAGGATACTTTACTCTTTGTTCAGTTCATGTATTCTGAAAAGAGGATTTTTGATGACATGCACACACACACCGAAGTCTAAGCAATGCCGTAAAATGGCTGAGAGTATGAAAGATTTTTAAAAATCACAGAGGCAAGGAAGATGAAGGAAGATGTTAAATGTTTGTGTGGGATGTTGTGGGAGGTGTGGGAGGTGGGGAACATGGGAATCCCTGTAATTTCTGTGTAATATTTAGGTAATCTAAGCACCTTAAAAAAAAAA
>JAQZBX010053459.1:0-18882 GCA_029593785.1 Cabassous unicinctus | reverse complement strand
CCCCCCCCCCCCCCCCCCCACATTTTCCCACATTAACAACATCCTTCATTAGTGTGGTACATTCATTACAATTGATGAAAATATTTTGGAGCAATGCCACTAAGCATGGATTATAGTTTACATTTTAGTTTAAACTCTGTCCCACACATTTTTGTAGGTTATGGCAAGATATGTAATGGACTGTATCTGTCATGGCAATGTCATTCAGGACAATTTCCAAGTCCCAAAAATGCACCCATATTTCATTTGTTTTTCCCTTTCCCTGACTGCAGAACCTCCAGTGGCCACTGCCTCCACATCAATGACGTAATTTCTTCCATTGCTGGAATCACAATAAGTATATAGTAGAATACCAGTAAGTCTACTTAGTCCATAATTCATTCCCCAATCCTGAAGATTCTGGGATGGTGATGCCCACTCCACCTCCAATTGAGAGGGGTCTTCGATCCCATAGGGCAGCATGGGACATGACTCCTGGGGAGACAAACAGGTTTTTTGTCCATTTTCAATTAAGGACTACTTTAATATTTACTGGGGTTTTGTATCCTACCATATTATGTGACTTCTTAATTCTATCTGAATATATTTCCCATATATTTTCCTTGTGGTTACAATGGGATTAAAATATATCATTCTAAATATATAATAATTACATTTGGTTTGATATCAACTTAAATTCAACAGCATGCATATAAAATTTTTCTACATCTCTGTCCTACACCTTTATTTTGTACTTATTACCACTTATACATTTCTATACATTGTACTCCACCACAATAGATTTATCATTACTTATTATCCATTTGCATTTTAGCACTTAGAGGAATTAAGAAGTGGGGTTACATACCAAACAATAAACTACAATAAGACTGGTATTTATAATTATCCAAATGGTTATTTTTACTGCAATTCTTTTTTTCTTTATGCTGTTTTGAAGCACTGTCTAGTGTCCTTTCCTTTGAATCATTTGAATTACCTTTATCATAGCTTATAGGGCAGGTCTAATGGTGATGAATTCCACCAGCTTTTGTTTATCTAAGAATGTCTTAATTGCTCCTTCATTTCTGAAAATTTTGCTGGATATAAAATTCTTGGCTTACAATTATTTTCTCTCAGTACTTTAAGTATTTCAACATCCTGCCATCTTGTTTCCATGGTTTCAGATGAGAAATCATCAGGCAATCTAATTGTGTCACCCTTGTACTTTGTTGTTTTTCTCTTACATCTTTCAGAACTCTCTTTATCCTTTGCATATGATAGTGTGATCAACATATGAAGATGTGTATTTTTCTTCCTGTTCATTCTGTTTGGTGTTCTCTGGGCTTCTTGGGTGTGCATATTCATGTCTTTTGCTAGGTTTGGAGAAATTCTCTGTCATTATTTGTTTGAATAGCCTCCTGCCACTATCTCTCTTCTCCTTTTGGGACTCCCATAGTGTGTATGACACATGTTGACACCGAGGTATCTTAGGCTCTTTATACTTTTAATAAAAAATTCTTTTTATTCTTTCATTCAACTTGACTCATTTCAAGAGTGTTATCTTCAAATTTACTGATTCTTTCTCCTGTCAGCAACAATCTCCTCTTTTTACTTTTAATTTTTAATTTTAATTTTTAAAAGATATTTAGGTTACATAAATATTACATTAAAAATATAGGGTATTCCCATATGCCCTGTCTCCACACTGCCCACATTTACTCCATTCAACATCCTTCATTAGTGTGAAACATTCTTTGCAATTGATTGACACATTTTGGAGCCTTGCCACTGGATTATAGTTTACATTGTAGTTTACACTCTCACCCAAACAATTCTGCACATTATGGCAAGATATGTAATGACTTGTATCTGTTGTTGCAATGTCATTCAGAACAATTCCCTAGTCCCCAAAATGTCCCCACATTACATGTGTTTTCCCTCTCCCTGACCTCAGAACCTCCAGTGGCCACTGTCTCCACATCAATGATATAAGTTCTTCCATTGCTATAATCACAACAAGTCTATAGTAGAATACCAGTAAGTCCACTGTAGTCCACAGTTCATTCTCCAATCCTGAGGATTCTGGGATAGTGATGCCCACTCCATGTTTAATTTAGAGGGGACTGCAGTCCCATATGCCTGAGGGATGGGACTCCCTTACTTGCAATTGTAGGCACTCTCAGTTCCTTGGTATAGTAGTTGTCCATCTCACCTCCTTAATAGTTGTACCAGGTGAGGCCAATGAACTGGAGAGTAGGTGTTGCAAATCAGTTGAGGCTCAAGGACCAGCTGGCACATGGCCAGTTCAAAGATTCAAGTCTCTTGGTTGTATACCTACCAAGTCCAGCACTAACTATAGTTTCAAATAGAAGGGACAGAAGAGCCATGTGTAGGGAAACCACAACTGAGTCCAATTCTGTCACACTGGGGAGCACAAACCCTAAAGTAGGGTCCACTGGCAAGGCACCAAACTCATGACCTATCTGCCCTGATCATAGTGCCTGGGTGTCTCCAGAGCCCTCAGGAGCCCTGCTATTTGGGTAGTGTATAATTTGGCAGTCAATGAGATCCTGCTGAGATATGCATAAGTGTAACCTCTGGAATGACCTCCCAACTCACTTTGAAGTCTCTTAGCCATATAAACTCATTTGTCTTTACCTTTTCTCCCTTTTGATCAAGGTGTTTTTTCAGTTGCATTGCCAGTTGATGCTTGGTAGTAATACCTTAGTACCAGGGAGGCTCATCCCTGGGAGTCATGTCCCATGCTAGGGGGAATTTATTGCATTTAAATGCTGATTTTGGCTTAGAGAGAGGCCACATTTGAGCAAAAAGGAGGCTTTCAGGAAGTAAAACTTATACACCCTATAATTCTATGCTGTTTCAATTTCAAGAATAAATGTTCATAAGCACAGTAATCAATATCAAGGGCCCATCAATGGATCATCCTCCTTCACTAGTCCTTGCCTCTGTACTGCTCTTGAAACTCTTCATGGAATATTTTATTTCAGTTATTGTGGTCTTCAAATCCAGTAATTTTGTTTGGGTCTCTTCTAAAATTTCAGTCTTCTTACTAATATTTTCATATTGTTTGTTCATTGTTTCCTGATATTCTTTTATTCCTTCATTTTCCTTAATCTCCTTAAGCATATTTAAAATCATTTTTTGAAGGCTTTGTTTGGTATGCCCACATTCTGGTTTTCTTCATTGGTTTTTAAATGGATTTTTTATCCTCTTCCTTTGAATTGGCTATCACTTCCTTTTTCTTTGTTTTGTACTGTTTTGTTGCAAACTGCATAGTTAATTATTTTTAAATGTTAATTCTGGGATTTTTTCCCTAATGTCTGTTTCTTGATTTTGTAACCAACTCAAGGCAAAACAGATTGTCTTGATCTTCAACCCTCCTATTAGAAAAGTCTGTTAAAAGCTAATGGAATATGTTGTGTTTTCCTATCTTTCTGGGTCTCTTTCCTTCCTGGTCTTTTGCTTGTTAGTTGTTTCAGATTTCCCTGTTTAGAGGAATTTGGTTTTCCCTTCTATTTCCCAGAAGATAGACCTCCCCCTCCTGGGTGTTTGAAGATGGTAGGCCTTTTCCCCAGCTCTCTGCATCTGTAATTTCTTACACTCCTTTCACTGTCTCAGGTGCTTTTACCTAGAGGGAAAATTCTGGGAGGTGAACCATGCCTGAGAAGACTTTCCCAATCCAGTCTTTCCCAGACAATACAGGACCAGGGACCCATGAAGGGCGCACAGCTTGGCTCCAAAGTGCCCTCTGAGGGAATAAAGAAGGGCACCAAGAACTTCTCTGATAGCTTTGCAATGCTTAGCTTTCCTGACCAGCCCAGCAAATGTAACATTTCAGCTAACTATCCTCCACAGCCCTGAGGTAGCACAGTACCCTTTATTCTTCACTGCTGCCCTGTGGTTGAAAAAATTGCTGCTGTCATCTTTGTCTAGACAGCATGAAATAATGGCTGCCCTCAGAGCCTAGTACACAACAATCTGAATTCACTAATCAAAAGCTGTGATCAGTAATCAGCTATGTCCATCCCTGTTCTTGAGGAAGAGGATTTTTTTGTCTCTTTCTTTCACCAGGAAGTTAGCCAGGAGCTCGACCACAAAGTTGCTTGATGTATGAGTGGGGAGAACAATTCACTGTCCTTTACCGTAATTTATCAGTCTCTTCCTCCTGTTCTTCCTTGAATTTCACAGAGTGTTTTTGTGGCCTCTGGAGTTTCAAAATAGTAGTTTCAGATGGTTCCTGCCCAGTTAATAGTTCTTTTGGTGGAATAAATGGAGGTACCTACCCAACCATCTTCCTCAAATCCACTCTTATTTTGCTTTTTTCAATCATCAGCATAACTGTTAGTAGCTTTCAAATCTCCCATCACTAACACCCATCACTAACACCCCATATCAATGATCCTCCTCTGTGACAGTTGTAATCCTTTTGTGATCCAAAACTTCTTCAAAAATGAAGCCAACAATAACTAAATACAATTAATAAGAAAATAAAGTAATAATGATAGTTTTAAAACTAACAAAAAACAAAAATTTTTTAAAATATCTGGATTAATATTTAAAATTATAAAATTTTAAAACATTGACAGCATGTTTTTCATCATTGTAAGATCTGTGCCTTGTATGTACAGTGACATTTTGTTCCATTTATTGCCCCAGTGTCTTATTTTTTTTCATTGCATTTTCAAAGAAGTGTTAGGCTACAGAAAACTCATGTACAGAATATAGGGGATTCCCATATACCCAACATCCTCCCAATTTCTCCCTTTCCCCTACTAATAACATTTTACTTGTGGATGGTACTATCTTTCTTGCTGTTGTAGACTTTCTCTGTTACAATTGATGTACAAATATTGAAACATTGCTATTAACCATGGTCAATGATTTACATTATGGTTAACATTTGGACCATATACTTTGAAAATTTTGTTGAAATTTAACATGGCCTGTACCCATCATTGCAAGATCATGTAAAACTCTTCCATCACCCCCAAAATGCCCTGTGTTCCATCTATTTTATTCCTCCTTCCCAGTTCCCTCGGGTCCCATGGTAATCATCAAGCTTCACTCCTTGAAGAACAAGAGTCAGTGTTACTTGCAACATTGAGGGCTTGCCATCCTGGCTTGTCCTCCCCTGTTAGGCACTGCATATGCTCTCAAGTGATTCCCACTGCTCTATTTGAGAACATATTAGAACTCCCCAGGATGGAAGTCAACACCTTCTGGCTCATTATTTCTGGCCTCCACCGACTGATAAATAAAATATAAAAGGTGTACACTCACACAATCCCTAGAAGCCTGCCCTAGGTGTGCCCTGTCCCACATGTCCCCCATGTCCAACACCCTAAATCAGTAGCCCTTCCCTGCCATATTTGCTAAAAGAACATTCCCAACATTGTAGTTTCAATCACATACCCGCAAATCCTCAGAGTTCACCCGCTCCTTCAGCCAACCCTCCCCCAAGTTCCATGGGCAGTCCAATCCACCATGCCCACCCTACACCCTTCACAAACCAGAACTGCCCAATGCAATAGCCTCACTGCACCACTGTCATGCCCCTCCACTGCACAACTACACACTTCCAACTTATCATGGAATGATGTGGGCATTGGATCACAACCTTCTTCTCACTGTGTCCTGTAAACCTGTCTTCCAGACTCTAGCTCTGTGAGTCTGCTCAATTTGCTTAATTCATATCAGTGAGTTCATATAATATTTGTCCCTCAGTGCCTGGCTTGTTTCACTCAACATAAGGTCTTCAATTCATCCATGTTATCCTATGTGTTAGTACTGCATTCCTCTTATGCCGAGCAATATTCCATTGTGGTATATGCCATAATTTGTTTATGCATTCATCTGTTGATTGGCATTTGTGTTGTTCCCAGATTTTGGCGATAGTGAATAATGCCACTATGAACATTCGTGTGTATATATCTGTTCATGTTCCTGATTTCAATTATTCTGGGTATATACCCAGCAGTGGGATTGCTGGATCACATTGAAGTTCTATAGTTAGCTTTCTGAGGAACTGCCAAACTGTCCTCCACAAAGGCTGCACCATTCTACATTCCCATGAGCAGTTGGTAAGCATTCCCATTCCTCCACATCCTCTCCAACACTTGTAGTCCTCTGGTTTTTTTTAATAGCTGCCAGTCTAATGGGTGTAAGATGATATCTCATTGTAGTTTTGATTTGCATTTCCCTGATAGCTAGTGATGCTGACTATCTTTTCATGTACTTTTTAGCCATGTGTATTTCTTCTTTGGAGAAGTGTCTATTGCAATCACTTGCCAATTTTTTAATTGGATTGTTTGTCTTTTTATTTTCAAGGTGTAGGATTTCTTTAACAATTGATATTGTAGGTGGCCCCACCTCTCCTTGGATGACTTTTTCTGATTTTGTATTTTTGTGTGATTTTATTTATAAACCTTCCACAATATAAATAGAAAAAATGATGGAAAATTAACTTAAACCTGGCAATTGTGGGAGATAAAGGAGCAGATGTCTCCTTAGTAATATGTTGCATTTTAGAAACACAACCTGCTTTGGCTGTATTTTTGAATATTTTACGGGTCAGTAAAACCCCCAGAATGATCCTATGTTATACAAATTTAACCTAAAACAATGAGTAGATATGAAAGGGAATAGAGGATAACATAATCTCTCAATAAAGGTAAAGGACCTAGATTTAGGGTATGGTTTTATATTAGTAACACCACAGGGACTGCTGATCCCCAAACAAGAATTAAACTTGAAGAGATGCAATGAGGATTTATTGTGTTGGGATCACTCCCTTGGGGAGGAGCTTTAACCTTCTATTTGACCTAACAACCCATGAAATAACTTCAATGAACAGAAAATGTAAAATTAAATTTACGTACTTGTGTTTAATTGTTTTATTAAGTATCAATGCATCTATTAATGACTTCAATTGAATTTTTGAAATAAAAATCAAACACTGAAATTGATTTATTTCATAAATGAAAGAATAAAATACAGAATAATAGACAAATAAAATAAAGAATAAAATATAGAAAAATGATGCTCTTTGGAAACAAGAAGGAATTATGAAATCCAAATGAATAAAAAAATATTCAAGGAAATTAAAACATATAAGAACTTAAGGAGTTTTTTAATCTTGGGCTTTAATAAGATTTGATTATTTTTTCATGTGAACTAAAGGCCATTCAAAGTATTTTAAAAACTAGAATTAATATGTCTTTATAGAAGATTTGTGATATGCTAATCACTGTTATTTTTTCTATGAAGAATGCAAATAATATGAATAATCAAATGCATGGAGTCTTCCTTGAAGGGAGGATGGGAAGTCATGCAGTCATGGAGCCGGGAATTACTTCAAATTCAGATGACTTACATTAGGATCTTCTACCGACATATGAGGAACTAGATATTCCCAGAGGCTTCAGAATTTACAAAAGGCCATGGCACAAAACAAATGCAGCATTAGAACCTATGCTTCAACAAAGAGGCCCAAATCCTTATATCTAGGTTATATAATCCCAAACACATGCAAAGACAACCAGCAATTAAATAAAATTAAAAAAAAACAACTAAGTTGCAAATGAGTGGTATAGATATGACAGAACATGCCAAAATGAGGGATAACTTGACAAGACAGGTATGGTTTCATTAAATAGAGAGAGAAACAGAGGACAGAATTGCCATAGTCATTGGTTTTTTCCTGAATTTCCATAAACAAAGATGAATTCTTTAATCCACAATTTGAGTAAAAATATGTTTCGGCAAGTTTATAAATTGATTTATTTTCTTAATATAAAGCAGTAAATAATGAATATTAAGTATTTTTCCAGCAGTAAGTTCTAGTCCAAATGTATTAAAGAAAATGTCATCAAACATCAACAAGACAAGTAGAATTTGCATTCATGGATTGTACCATTTGATGAATGAACTCATATTATTGGGTAATGATGTAAATTGATGAATTTTAAAAGACAAATATAGTTATAGTAATCAATAACAGAAGGAATTAGGACAGTGTTTGGGATAAGGAAAATTTTCCCATAAGGAATATTTAGGATAGATATTTAAAAATAATTAGAGGTAGTGGGGAAGTGAAAGAAGATTCCTTGGTGACCATGAATGCATTTATGCTGAGGATATAGATTGTGTAGTGTGTTAATATAACAAAGCAAAGGAAATCTCATACAATGAAAACATGCAAGCACAGAATATGGAATTTTAAGAGTGACTACTATTTTTGGGAAAGAGGATCAAAATTAAGAGATAAAGAACAAAGATCAAAATTAATTTATTCAAGCTTTATGTAAAATAACAGTAGGATTATTATATTAAAAGATGAAGTTACATTAAATCTCTCCAATATGGTAAACATAGTCATTGATATATTAAACACTTGAGTCAATAAAATGTGAGCAGAATTGTCAGGTGGACCTTCCAAGAAGGAGACAGAAGAGCTATAATGTGGTTCCCATGTACTTCTTTTTTTGTGTGTGGGTAAAAATCAAATTTTTCACAATACATACAAATATTTGTAAAATTATATATAAATACATATACATATATGTGCATTTGTTTTCTCTGCCCTACAACACACAATATTCCTGAGAGAAGCTAGTCACATAAAATAGACTATGTGAAAAAAGGCTACATCAAACTTGCAGTGTACATGTAGTGTGAATGAAGAGTACACTTTCACTTTGATGAAATGTCAAGAATTTTACATTGCTTCCTTTTAGCATATCATCACCTAACCTATGCTGACTAGCACACATCTGAATAGTTTCCTGACTCAGGCTCTACCTTCAATATGAGCTAGTGTCTCAAGTCATAGACAGCTCTTCAATTTTCAGGTGTAGGAATAAAAAGCCAATGAATAAAATACATTTGGGAGAAGATGTGGCTGAAGTTGTTGAGCACACACTTCCCACATGGAATATCTCTGGTTTTGCACCTGGAGCCTCCTAAAAAACATAAGCAAAACAAACAAAAAAACCAACTCAGGGGACCCAAAGTGTCTCAGTGGTTGAGTGTCACCTTCCCACATACGAGGTGCCTGGGTTCAATCCCCAGGCACTGGTACCTAAAAAAAAATACATCTATCCTATTGATCATATTTGAACCTATGGTTTCTAATACTGGTGTCACTCATATAAATTTATTTAAATCCAATCCTGTTATACACCATGCTTTCACAAACTATGCTTTTCTAATGTGGTTTACATTATTATATCTGATAAGCTGATCTGGAGTGAAATCTTATACTACTCACACTTATAGGAAAGAGAAAATTCAATAAACAATGAAATATGACTAAAACATGCTGTGCAAAACAAGAGAATTAAATCACATCACAAGGAGGGGCAAGATGGTGGTGGAGTAAGGAGCTACAAAAGTCAGCTTGCCTTACAGTGCAGTCAGTAATCACCCAGAGCTATGTAAAGTGCTCCCTCAGTTTCTCAGGGCAATGGCAGCCATGTACTTTCACTGATGGACTAGACTGCTGGACACATCTCTGATTCCATCCCCACCCCTGACAGTGCTGGAAGAGGGATAGTGCACCCTCTGCTTCTCTAGGCAACTGCAGTCAGTTTTGGCCCACACAGATGAGATTATTGAGTAAACCTGTGACTACATTCCTTCTCCCAATAGAGCAGGTGGGTTGTGGAGTTTCCTCAGCCTCTCTGAGAAACTACAGCCACTTTTTGGAACCACAAAGACTAGACTGATGGGAACTCCTGTGACTCAATCATCACCCATATAAGAACAAGAGGGACAGAGCATGCTGAACCTCTCCAGCAATGCAGCCACTTTTGGCCCATATGGACTAGACTGTTGGACACATCTCTGGCTCCAAGACCAATTCTGACAAAAAATACAGCATTCTATCCATCTCTCCAGGCAACTTCAGCCACTTTCAGCTGCAAAGAATAAGTGGTCACACCATTGGCTCCATCCTCACCCTTGACAGAAGGTGGAGGGACAGTGGCCCCTCACCCTCTCTGGGTAACTGCAAGTGCTTCTGACCTGCACAGATTAGATTTTTGGACACTACTGATGCTCCATCCCTGTCACTGCAGGGGAAGAGGGGAAACCAGTACTTCATCAGTCTACCTGTGCAAATGCAGTCAGTTTTGACCTGCATGGCTCAATATTCTGCCCATACCTGCAGCTTCATCCCTGCCCCAGACATGGGAGGAAGTGGCATGGAGCTTCATCAGTCTCTCCAGGCAACTACAGAATGGTCTTGAGCTGCATGACTTGAATTACTGCACATGGTTGTGTCTCCATCCCTAACCCTGGCAGAGAAGAAATGTGAGAGAAGTTTCATCAGCTCCAGGGGCAAAATGGGAAGCTTCAGAATCCACAGCTTACAGTACCAACTGCATCCTTGGTTCAACTCTGGAATGAGCAAGAGAGAAAAGGCAAGAATGAGATGAAAAAAACTGAAAAGGTTCAGATTGTCTAAACATGAACCACTATAAAGGTCCAAATTAAGTTGAATCAAGTATAAAACAGGGGCTGTAGCACAAAACCACTCAAATAGAAAGCCTTATGCTAAAGAGAGAACTGTACCCAGAATAAATACATATAGTAAATCACATACTGAGACAGCAACAAAAAATTACAATCCATACCAAGAAACAGAAAGATATGGCCCACTTAAAGGAACAAGCTAAGCTTCCAGATAACATAAAGGAGTTGAGACAACTAATCATAGATGCTTGAACAAATCTCCTTAATAAATTCAAGAGATGCTGTGGCAGTTTGATATTGCTTATGAATTCCAAAAATAAGTATTGGATTATGTTTGTAACTAGTCTGTCCCTCTAGACATATTAGATTATATTGGATTCAGAGGTTTCAATTTTTAAATAATAATTAGGGCTTTGATTGGGCCACATCAGTAGGAATTGCATCTCAAGCCCCTTGGTCGGTGGGGACTCACAGAGAAAAGGCATGGCAAAGGATAAGACTTGGGAGTTTTGAGCTGGAGCCTGGGAAGTGAACACACAGAAGAACACAGAGGAGTAAAGACAGCTCCTTAGACAATGCAAAAGCCCCAAGGAGAGAGACTGATCAGGTCACGCACCTCATAGTCTACAGCTGGTCTTGTAACGACAGCAAAGCAGCTAAGCCTGGAGAGAAACAGAAGCCCAGGAAGAGAGGAATCCAAGAAGCCTGAACCCATGGCAGATGTTGGCAGCTGTCTTGCCCCAAAACGTGGCAATAGATTTGGTGAGGGGTAACTTATGCTTTATGGCCTGGTAACTGTAATATTGTACCCCATATAAATACCCATTATAAAAGCCAACAGATTTCTGGTATTTTGCCTCAGCACTCCTTTGGCTGACTAATGCAGATGGCTAAAGAGATTAAGGTTATTAAGAAGATACTGGGTGATAGCAAAGAAGAATTTGAAAGCATACATAGAAAAATAGCATATCTTATGGGATGAAAGGTACAATAAATGAAATAGAAAATACACTGGAGGCATGGTACATCAGATCTGAGGAGGCAGAAAAAAGGATCAGTGAGCTTGAAGACATGGCCTCCAAAACTAAATATACAAAAGAAGATAAAGAAAAGAATGGAAAAATTGAGCAGGGTATCAGGGAATTAATGACAAGACATGCAAACATACATGTCATGGTTGTCCTAGAAGGAGAAGAGGAGGGAAAAGGGACAGAAGCTTTATTTGAAGAAATAAAAGTAGGAAATTTCCCAACCCTATTGAAGGATATAGATATCAATGTCCAAGAAGCACAACATACTCCCATCTGAATAAATCCCAACAGACCTGCTCAAAGAAACATATTAATCAGAATGCCAAATTCCAAAGATAAAGAGAAAATCCTGAGAGTATCAAGAGAAAGTGATGATTCACATACAAGGGATAAACATAAGATAAGTTGCTAATTTTTCATCAGAAATCACATTGACAAGAAGGCAGTGGTAAGATATATTTAAGATACTGAAAAACAAAACTGCCAGGTAACAATCTTAGATCTAGCAAGACTGACTTTCAAAAATAGGGGTGAATTTAGAATATTCACAGATAAACAGAAACTAAGAGAGTTTGTAACCAAGAGACAATAGACAAGTTTACAGGAAATACTAACGGGAGTCCTATAGCCTGAGAAGGAAAAAAAAAAAGAAAACCAGGAGGGACAGCCTTGGAAGAGAGTCTAGAAATGGATATTGTATCAGTAAAAGTACCTAAAACTGCAAAAAGAGCGGTGAAAATAAAATATGACAGATAAAACCCAAAGGTCAAAATGGGTGATGTAAGAACTGACTTTACAGCAACAACATTGAATGCTAATGGATTAAACTCTCTAATCAAAAGACACAGACTGGCAGAATGGATAAGAAAATATGAGTCATCTATATACTGTCTACAGAGACAAGGATGCAAAAAATTTGAAAGTGAAGAGCTGGAAAAAGATATTCCACACATGCAGTAAACAAACAAACAAAAAACAGATTAGTTATATTAGATAAAATAGACTTTAAAAGCATCATTGTTATTAGAGACAAGGGGCAATTCAATTAACCAAGAAGCCTCAAATTACATGCGGCAAGCATTGATGAAACTGAAGGGAGAAATAGATGTCTCTACAATAATAATTGGAAACTTCAATACACTACTCTCATCACTGAATAGACCATCTGAGGAAAGGATCAATAAAGAAAGAGAGCTTTACTAATATGATAAATGAAGTAAACCTAATAGACATATACAGAACATTGCATCCCAAAACAGCAGGATGTACATACTTCTCAATTGCTCATGAATATTTCTCCAGGGTAGACCATATGTTGGGTCACAAAGCTTATGTCAAATTTTAAAATATCAAAAGGACACAAAGCACTTTCTCTGATTATAATAAACCTGGAAATGAACAACAGGCAGAAAAAGGGAAAAATCACAAATATATGGAAAAATAAATATATACTCTAAAATAATCAGTGGATAAAAGCAGAAATTGCAAAAGAAGTGAATATATATCTTGAGATGAATGAAACAATAAAACACCCAGGGATATAGTGAAGTCAGTTCAGAGAGGGAAATTTATAGCACTCCAAGTTTACATTTTAAAAAAAGAATTAAAATCAAAGACCTAATTACACAATTGGAGGAACTAGTTGCTATTCCCAAAGTAAGCAGAAGTAATGAAATCAGATCAGAGCAGAAATAAATGAAATTGAGAACAAAAAACAATAGAGGGAATTAAAAAAACATCAACAAACAAATGTTGGTTCTTCAAGAAGATTACCAATATTGACAAACAGCTAGATGGACAAAGGGAAAAGAGATTAGATGGAAATCAATAAAATCAGCAATGAAATTGGGGGCATTACTACTGACCCCACAGAAATAAAAGAGATCATAAGAGGATATTATGAATAACTGTATGCCAACAAATTAGACAATGTAGATGAAAGGGAAAATTCCTAGGAACATAGAAATAACCAACACTGACCCTAGAAGACCTCAACAAACCAATCACATGTAAAGAGTTTGAAGCAGTAATCAAACACCTCCCCAAAATGAACTGCCCAAAATCAGATAGCTTCACAGGTGAATTTTACCAAGCATTCAAAGACTATTTAATACCAATCTTACTCAAAATCACCCAAAGTTTATAAAAGGAATGGTACCAACCTCATTCTATGAAGCTAATTTCACTCTAATAGCAAAGTTAGATAAAGATATTACAAAAAAAAAAAGAAAAGTACAGACCCATTTCCCTAATATATACTGATGCAAAAACCCTCAAGAAAAAGTCACTAACCAAATCCAACAACACAATGAAAACTTATTCATCATGATCAAGTGGATTTCATTCCAGGCATTCAACAGTGGTTCAACTCAAGAAAATCAATCAGCATAATACACAGCATTAGAAAACCAAAGAAGAAAAAACATCTTGAGTTGATTTTTGTATACGGTGTCTGATCGTGGTCCTCTCTTATTCTTTGGATATGGATATCAAGTTTTCCAAGCACCGTTTCTTGAAGAGACCACTTTTATTTTGGGCCTTCTGTTATGCAGCCAAACTTGATTCTGACAGATTCAGGTGCCAAGATTTACTGGGTTTTTCTTTTAATGGTTGATTAAGATAGTGATTTTGGTTCTTCAATAATTCTGAATTCCATCTTTTCTCCATTGCCACTGCTGTCTTAATAAAGTCTATATTGTTTCTCTTTCCACTCTTCACCCCAACCAATATATCACCTATACTGCTGCCAGATGGATCTTCTAAATAGCAAACGTTATCATGTTATTCCTATTGTTAAAAAAAAAAAACAAAAAAACTTCCAAGTAACTATAAAACTGTACTTGTTTGTGACTGGACACTTTGTGCTATGAGTAAGATATTAGGTTGTAAATGTAATTAACAGCACTGAATTATATATTTGAATGTGACTAAAAGGGGAAATTTTAGGTTGTATATATATTACTAGAATAAAAATTCTATTTTATGAAACCCTTATGACAGTACAACTCAAACAGTGAGCCCTCATGTAAACTATGGACTATAGTTAACAGTACAATTATACTAATATTATTTTGCCCATTGTAACAAATATACCAAACTAATTTAAGATGTTAGTAATAGGGTAGTTATGTGGGAAATCTGTAATTCCTGCATGATTTTTCTGTAAACCTACAACTTTTCTAATATATATGAAAAGCCCACAGCCAACATTGTACTCAATGGTGTAAGACTGAAAGCATTCCTATTCAGATTGGGAACAAGACAAGAATGCCAAGGTCATCACTGTTGTTCTGTATAGTGATATCAGTTCTAGCCACAGCAATCAGGAAGGAAAAATAAATAACAAGAGTCCAAATTAAAAAGGAAGAAGTAAAACTGTTGCTATTTGCAAGTGATATGATCCTATTCCTAGAAAGTCCCGAAAAATATACAACAAACCTACTAGAGCTAATAGTGACTTCATCAGGGTGACAGGATACAAGATTAATAAGCAAATATCAGTAGCATTTCTATGCACTAGTAATGATCAATCTGAGGAGAAAGTCAGAGGGAAAAATTCTATTTGCAATAGTGACTAAAGATTCAAATATTTAGGAATAAATTTAACCAAGTATGTAAAGCACTTGTATTCAGAAAACTACAATGCATTGCTAAAATAAATCAAGAAGACCTAAATAAATGGTAGAACTTCCCATGTTCTTGGATTGAAAGACTAAATATCATTAAGATGTTAATTTTACCCAAATTGATATACAGACATAATGTATTTCTTTTTAAAATTCCAATAGCCTTTTTTAAAGAAATGGAAAACCCAATTATCAAATTTATTTGGTAGTGTAAGGAGCCCTGAATAGCCAGAAACATCTGGAAGGAAGAATGAACTTGGAAACCTCTCACTTCCAGACTTTGAGTCATATGACATAGCTACAGTGGTAGAAATAGCATGGTAGTGGCATGTAGATATACATGTAGATCAATGGAAATAAATTAACGGTTCACAAACAGATTCTCTTATCTATGGTCAAGTGATTTTAAACAAGGGTGTCAAGTCCACCTAGCTGGGCCAGAACACTCTATTCAACAAATGGTGCTGGGAGAACTGGATATCCATATCCAAAAGAAAGAAAGAGAACCCCTATTTCATAACTTATACAAAATTAATTCAAAATGGATCAAGGACCTAAATATAAATTCTAGAACCATAAAAATCCTCTAAGAAAATGTAGGGAAACATCTTCAAGACGTGGTGGCATGTGGTGGTTTCTTAAGTCTTAAAACCACTCCTAACTTGAGGGGTACCCCTCCACATGAAGCATAATGGCACCCTACAAGTAATGGTTTGGCTAGGGTATGCCCTCATTATATTGCTGTTGTCTCTCTTGCTGATGCTTTTCATCCCTGACCCCAAGGAAAATAAAAATATAATACCTGGTGTGAAGTGGCTAAGAAACTATTGGGGAAAAGTGGGTATATTATACCAGAACCCCTAAAGACACCAGAGGAAGTTTCTAGGTTGCTTAAGAAATATAAGACTACCATGCAATGTGGATAGACACTGTTCAGTGCTGTTGCTTATCATCATGCAAAAGCCCTGATGTCACTGTCTGTGGACTGTGCCATTTTTCCAGGCAGCGTCATGCTAGTAAAAACAAAACACCCTGCAGTCAATTGGGACATCCTAGAGAGAGAGATGGCTACCTACGTGTCCAGTCATTGAGAATTACAAAACTTCCCCATCACCCTTCCTAAGATCAACCAGAGCCCCAAAAGGGAGCCCAAATTGGAAACAAAACCTCAAAATTTTCACTTAATTGGAGATTTAAGTCATACTAAAATATTTTGTTCAAGGGGATAAGGAGAAAGGGAGAGATTGGTTACTGAGACCTTTAATATGGGGTCTTAGTTGCCATTCTTATCCAAAAATGAGGCAACTGCTTTTGTAACACTAAAGACCCCGAGTCTCAACACTACTAAAAGATTTATAACATTAAAAAAGACACACCCATCCACAGTGGATAATACCGTTAAAGCAGACACCTAACTGGCAAAGAGTTCATGAGACCCAATCATTAAAAAGATTGAGATGATAAAAGGAACATAGCATTTCATTGAGTATTCAGACAAAAGAGGTACATATTTCATCTCCAACACTGAGAAGGCTCCCCTTTGACACTGAGTAGTGGAAAATTTCCTTACATGGAGGCCCCTTCTCTCAAATTACTAGCCAAACTGGCTCAATCCATTTTTTTTATTTTTTACTTTTTATTGTTAAAAAAGTTTTAGTTTACATAAATGTTATGTAAAAAATATAAGGACCTCCCATATGCCCCACCCCCTTCCCCTCCCACACTTTCCTACATTAACAGCATCTTTCATTAGTGTGGTACATTTGTTATAATTGATGAACACATATTGAAACATTGCTACTAACAGTGGACTTTAGTGTACATTATAGTTTGTACTCAGTTCCCCACAATTTTGTAAGTTAAGACAAGATATATATTGGCCTGTGTAGGGTAAATGAAGGCAGAATGTCCTTTCTATGAACCCAAGACCCTGGAATAAGGAGGGGTTGGTCTGACCAGTGACTTGACCCTCATAAATAGGGGGTTTGAATGTAAGCATCAAAGGAACACCTATGATAATAATCAGGTGGTCTGGTAATTGTTAACTAGTAATCCTTATGTCCCCATTTGTAACCTTATAAAAGCTGACCATGTCTGTTAGGCACTGTGTAGAAGGGTGTGGCACATGTTATGGAGCAGGGCATGAAGCTGCACCTGGAGGTTCACTCATCCTGCCAACACTGGGTCCTTTGAGGACCCTCTGGCCTGCCACCACCTGGATCTGTATATGAGTAAATAATAAAGGCATGCATGATGCTAGGCTCCCATGTAGTTTCTCTGGAATATCAAATTAGTTCATCGGGCTTTACTGCCTGCATTACAATTGGCATAGTCGGCAGGATATTCTAGTTGGCAGGATATTCCAGAGTTGGCAGTATATTCCAGAGATTCATAACAGTGTAAGAGCCACCAATGGCATGGCAGTCCCTTTACTGGGAAGTCTGGCAAGGGAATCTCATGCTTTAATGGGGAGTCTGTGGGGAAAAATCCCAGGGTGGCCCCATTCTCTCTTTGGTTGTTTTTAACCTTGTCAATCTGTTTGTGCCTAGGAAATCAGATTTGGGGTCCTGTAAGTGACTTGGGGGGTGCCCTGTATACACCTGCAGGGTTAGCACAGTTAGAGAAGAATTTAGTTCAGTTAGAAAATATAGAAGATGTCTTCATGAAAAAGATTATTGGACCATGGCTGCAGCCACTGCTTGGACCTTGTTAGCTACCTTGAGAACATTGCTTCAATAAACAACAGGCTACTGAATCATGTGCATTCTGGGTAAAAGAGGAGCTCAAAAGAGAGCTTAGACTAGTCAGAAAGAAAGTATCACAAAGAAGTTGGAGGAGACACAGGAGCAAGTACAGATTTTGGCATGCTGTTATGCATGCTGTATTAGTCAGCCAAAGGGGTGCTAATGTGAAATACCAAAAACGGATTGGTCTTTATAAAGGGTATTTATTTGGGGTAGAAGTCCACAGATACCAGGCCATAAACCATTAAGTTTCTTCTCTCACCACAGTCCATTGCCACGTGTTAGAGCAAGACAGCTGCCAAAGTTTACCAGAGTTCAGGCTTCTTGGATTTCTCTCTTCCTGGGGCTGTGTTTCTCTCCGGGCTTAGCTCCTGTTTCCTCTACAAGTTCAGCTGCAGACGATCAAGTGAACAGCTCACTTCTCTTCTCCTGGGGCATTCTTTCCAACATCAAAACTGCTTCTCAAAAACTGCTTTAACTCTGTTCTTTGCCTTGCCTTTTATATTTGATTTTCCACCCACTAAAGTGTGGGGCTCGATGCCCTACTGATGTGGCCCAGTCAATGCCCTAATCATAACTTAATCATGCCCAGATTAACAGATCAGTTTACAAGCATGATCCAATTATATTTTTGGAATTCATAATTACATCAAACTGCCCAACAGCCACATTTCACCCTCTGAATTCCAAAAACACATTACAATATTCAAAAAACCTTAATCAGTAACAATTCAAGTAGAAAATCATATCATAATCAGTTTAAAGAAATACACTTTGTCCTCAGGCCAAATTCCGTCTGCTGTAGACCTCTGAAACTTACAAAATCATTTAACTGCTTCCAATACACAAATGGAAAGACAAAGAATAAACATTTTCAATATCATAAGGAGAAATTGGGATGTTAAACATGAGTCATGGATCCTCTACAGTTCAGTAAACTTGCAGGGCATCCTCCATTAGATTTCAAAGTCTGAGAGTCATTCTTAAGAAGATGGTTTCTTCTCCTTG
>JAQZBX010053458.1:0-18881 GCA_029593785.1 Cabassous unicinctus | reverse complement strand
CCTGAAAAAAAAAAAAAAAAAAAGACAGGAGAGAGAAGCCTGGAGGAGAGTCTAGAAATGAAGATTATATCAATGAAAGTAACTAAAAGTGTCAAAAGAGTACTGAAAAGAAAATATGACAGATAAAATCTAAATATTCAGGAATAAGCTTAACCAATGATTTAAAGTACTTGTATTCAGAAAACTACAACTCATTGTTAAAAGAAATTTAAAAAAAGAACTATATAATTGGAAGAATATTCCATGCTCATGGATTGAAAGACTCAGTGTCATTAAGATGTCAATTCTACTCAAATCGATATACAGATTCAATGCAATCCCAATTAAAATTCCACCAGCATTTTTTAAATAAATTGAAAACATAATTTTCAAATTTATTTGGAAAGGTAAGGGTTCCTGAATAGCGAGGAACATCTTAAAAAGGAAAAGCAAAGTTGAAAGACTCTCATTTCCAGACTTTAAGTCACATTACCTAGCCACAGTGATATAAAGAGCATGGTACTGGCATAAAGCCAGACATTTAGACCAATGGAATCGAACTGATGGTTAAAAAACAGACACTCACATCTATGGTGGGTGATTTTTGACTAGCCTGTTAAACCCACCCAGATCCAAAAGAACAGTCCATTCAACAAATGGTGCTGAGGAAATTTGATATCCTTAGCAAAAGAAGGAAAGAAGACCCCTATCTCACACCTATAAAAAAGTTAACTCAAAATGAATCAAATACCTAAATATAAAAGCAAGAACCATAGAACTTCTAGAAGAAAATGTAGGAAAATGTCGTCAGGACCTGGTGGTAGGGAGTGGATTCTTAAAGGAGATAAGAGGAGGACTGAGATGGAATACTGATATTTAATGTATGTAAAAGTTTTAATTAGATTTACTGTAAAAGTGTGGAAATGTACAGATTTGATGGTAACACATTATAGTGAGTAAAACCTGGTTTCTACATGAGAATGTGGCTGAAAATGGTAGTCTAGGGATGTAAATGCCAATTGACAGAAAGCTAGAGAATAATCTAGGGACTGAATAGCACAGTAAACTCAGAGGTGGATTAGAAAAATTGTTGATGATACAGATGCAAGAATGTCCTTTGTGAGCTGGAACAGATGTACATCAGTATTGCAGGGTGGTGGGAATGTGGAAAAGCATGGGAAAAATACAACTGGAGTGACCTATGGTGTGTGGTTAACAGTAATAATGTAAGATTCTTGCATCTATGCCAAAGATGTACTGTTGATGATGGGGGAGTATGGAGAACGTGTGTCATGTACACTGTGGCCCTGGTAATGGTTGGATGATGTTATCTCATAATCTGTAACAAATATTCCACAAGAGTGTGTTGTGTTGATAGAGGGGTGTTGTTTGGGAATTCTGCACATGTGCATGATTTTTGGGTACGTTTACAAACTCTGTCATAAAAATATATTTTAAAAATGATAATAGGATGGGTTGGGGAGGAACACAACAAATGTAAGATAAGGAGTATAATTAGTAAATTTTTGACAATATTCTTTCATAATTTGTAACAAATGTCTCATGACAATGCAAGGTGTGGGTCGGGGGTTGATGTATGAGACCCCTGTATGATGTTATGAATGTTTGCTTTTTCAGTTCAAAACTTTTACTATACACTTTTTAATGTATGTACATGTATTGATATAAAATAATAATAATAGGGTGGGTTGGGGGAAAATACTTTGATTAGAAGTAATATTTGAGGATGCTCTTTAATCATTAGTTAAAAATGTTTCACAACAATGCAAGGTATTGTTGGTAGGGTGAGGTATGAGAGCCATGTATGATGTTATGTATGTTTGTTTTGGAAGTTCACAACTATTACTATACACTTATTGTTTATGCATGTCCATGTATGAGTGATATACTTCAATAAATTTTTAAAAAGTTTTTTTGCGGTTTGTCTACAGTCTGGTCTTCTACATTGATGTTTAGGATTTTTATCTTCTTCCTTCAGATGGGCAATCATTTCATGTTTGTGTGTCTTGTTATCTTTGTTGCCCACTTACATTTTAAAAATTTAAAACGTTAACTCTGGTGTTTATTCCTGAGGTGTCTGTTTCTTGTTTTTTTTTAATCCAGATACTGATATGACAGATTTTCTTTAGTGTCTGGAACTAACAAAACCAAACATATCTAAGGAAAAAAACACCTTTATTATCTTTGAAAATTAACTTTGTGTTGGCTGGCCTTCTCTGTCAGGGCAGGCAACACAAGATAAATGCAAGTTGCAGGATTCACCCTGACTTTTCTGGGCCTATATCTTTTCTTGGCCTAGTGTTTGCTAGTGGCCTTAGTGGTTCCCTGTTTAAAGGAATTCGAATGTCTCTTCGACTTCTCAGATAACAGAACATCTCCCTCTCCAGGGTGTTCCATGGCAGGACATAAATCAGGTAAGCCTTTGCCTCAGGATACCCACCTTAATTTATATATATTTATATTTATTTTTTAGGAAATACCAGAGATTGAACCCAGGACCTTATCCATGGGAAGAAAGCACTCAACCACTAAGCGACATCTGTTCCCCATTGAGAGTTGTTTTTTTTTTATTTGTTTGTTTGTTTTGGCAAATGCCTATTATCTACAAGAGGCTCAATAATTTAGTCATGTATTTCAACATTTCCTGTACTATACTGTAATAAATGATGTAACCTATAATTTCAGCACTGGGTCAGAGGGAGGAGGCCAATTCATAATTATGATCCTCAGTTTTCCATTTTAATCACAATTGTCACATCCTTGGGTGGAGAAGTATGAACTAATCCTAAGGTGGTCACATGGGCTCTCAAACTTCATGTGCTTGATATTTGACCTTTGATTACCATCACAAGGTATTCATAGAGTGTATTTTTATTAGGTATATTGTGAGTTTACAAAACAATCATGCATATCATAGAGGATTCCCATACATTACCCAACAACCAACACCTTACATTTCTGTGACACATTTTTTACAAATGATGAAAGAACATCAATATAATAGTATTGCTATCCATAATCCATAGCATACATTCGGTGTATTTTCCACAAACTATCCTATTATTAACACCATGTTTTTGCAGTGTATATTTGTTATAGTTCATGATAGAATTGTTCTCATATTTGTACTACCAACAACAGTCCATCACCCAACATTAGCATCACTGTGTTATATGGCCTCCTTCCTTGTACAATCCATCCAAAATACACACTTAATGGATTGCAGTTTTGTGACAGAGTAGTGTTTTCTTTGTCTCATTTCATTTTAGTAGATTTTCATTACTCAAAGCGAATATCCCATAACCCATATACCCCATTGTTGACCATTCACATTGATAGAATACCTTATTTGACATTGCTGCAAAAAATTACATATTACTGTTAACTATACCTAAAAGCAACATTAGCTGTATTCTCCCATGCATCACCATATTCTTAACATCTTGTAATAGAGGAACATTCTTGTATTTGTACTATTAACCACAATTCTCATCATACTGGAAAAATTTTGTTATACAGTCCCTGGATTACCCTCTAGATTTCTTTCAAATGGCGTTAACCTCCCTATACTGCACCTTTCAGCAATAACCACATTTATAATCAGCAGTGTTAATAATACTCATTATGATGTGTTACAATCATGTCTACCCATTTCCACACACTACATACATTCAGGATGATCTTGCCTTCTTAACTCATATTCAATCCCTAGTAACCTATAATCTATAGTGTAGCTACATGGTTTACTCCTCATATAAATTCATATTAGTGAGACCGTACAATATTTGTCCTTTTGTGCCTGGTGGTTGGGGACACACAGAGAAAATGACAAGCAAAGGAGAAAGTTAAAGTTTAATGTTTGAGTCACAGTAAGTAAATACACAGAGAAGCAGATACATGAGGAAAGAGAGAAGCCTCCATTACACATGGCAGAAGCCTTGGGATGAGAGATGAGCCATTCACATGATAGTCTACAGCTGACCTTGAAGAGAGAACAGAGCAGTGAGCCAAGGGAGGAATGAGCCCTGGGAGAGAGATGAGACTTATGCCAGCCTACAGCTGATATTGGAAGAAGCTGGAACCATGGGCCTTAAGAGGAAGAGAGAGACTGAACCCTTGCAGATGTTGGCAGCCATCTTGCTCCAACACATGGCAACAGACTTGGGTGAGGGAAGTAACATGCTTTATAGCCTTGTGACTGTAAGCTTCTGCCCCAATTAAATAAACTTTATAAAACCCAATGGATTTCTGGTACTTTGCATCAGTATCCCTTTGGTTCACTAATACATATGGTTTGCAAACATTTTCTCCCATTGAGTAGGCTGCCTTTTCACCTTGTTAACAAAGTCTTTTGAAGCCCAAAGTGTTTAATTTTGAGAAAAACATCCAATTTTTCATTCATTGCTCCCAATTTGGGTGTAAGGTTTAAGAAACCACCACCTTCCACAACATCTTGAAAATGTTTCCCTATATTTGCTTCTAGAAGTTTCATTGGTCTACCTTTTGTACATAGGTCCTTGATGTATTTTTGGTTAATTTTTGTATAAGTATGAGATAGGTGTCCTTTGCCTTTCTTTTAGATATGGATATACAGTTCTCCAAAAACCATTTGTTAAATAACTGCTGTGATCCAGCTGGGTGGGTTTAACAGCCTTGACTAATATCACTTGACTGTAGATGTGAGGATCTGTTTCTGCATTTTCAATTCAGTTCCATTGGTCAATATGTCTATCTTTATGCTGGTATGATGCTGTTTTAACCACTGTAGCTAAGTAATGAAGAGATAGGAAGACCTATTCACTGTTGTTGGGAGTGCAGAGTGGCACAGCTACTGTGGAAGACAGTTTGGAAGTTCCTAAAGAAGTTGAATATAGATTTGCCATGTGACTTTGCAATATAACTACTGGCTATATAGCCAGAAGAACTGAGACTAGTGAAACAAATAGACATCTGTACACAAACATTCATAGTCATGTTATTCATGACTGCCAGAAGTTGGAAACAACCCAGATGTCCATCAACCAATGAACAGATAAACAAACTGTGGTGAATTCACATAATGGAATTTTATGTAGCTCTAAGAATAAAATAAATCATGAAGCATATGACAACATGGATGAACTTGGAGGACATTATGTTAAGTTAAGCAACCAAGGCACAAAAGGACAAATAGTGTATGACTGTGTTACTATGAACTAAATATATTGTACACCATATTGTATGATTCCACTTATGTAAAACATAAATATAAACCAATATATAAAGAAGAAATTTAATGAGTGGTTATGTAGGGCTAGAGAAGGCATGCTAAGGTGTGTGGAGTTTTTCTTTTTGGGAAAATGAAATAATTCTAAACTTTTTCAGGGTGATAAATGCATAACATTGTGATTATACAAAAAAAATTGATTATACACTTTAGATAAATCACGTGGTATGTGACTATATCTCAAAACTACTTAATAAATAAATAATTGTGCAAGAATATCCAGAAAAAGTAGCTATATACAGCAGAGGAAACAGAGAGATTGAGATTAAGGAGTGTAGAATTTTCTTGGTTTTTTAGTATTATTATTTTTGAAATAATGAAAATGTTGTAATAATGATTGAAGGGATGAATGCACAACTATGTGATTATATCAAATACCACTAATTGTACACTTTGTATGCATTTTATGCTTTATTACTATGTATCAATAAAATTGATTTGTAAAAAATTAAAAAGATACAACCAGTCAGGGCATGCCTTCTTTAACACAGTCTTTACCCTCAAATTAGATAAATCATATAGATGTAATTAAGGAAAGAGATTTTGTCCACTAATTCCTTCTAAAAGCTTAAATATCAACCTTGATAGCTTTGAGGAGATGTTTCACTGTTTTGTGGATTTTGTGCTGAACAAGTATTCTAGAGAATCTATAGGAAGAAGGAACCTGCTACTCTTAATTTCTAAAAGGAATAATAATATACCAACACTATCAGGATGTGGGCATCAATGCAGTCTCTATAAGTTGAAATACTGTTGCTAAAAATATATATATTCAAAGAAAAACACTTTCATTGTTTGAAGTGTGCATATTTTACTACTGAGAAAATGAAAGATCATCCCACATCTCTTCATGTCAGATTTTCCTTATGTTCTAACAAATGTAAAACCATATAAACTTCAAATTATTAAGGATTCCCAGAATGATAATTGAGTTTTGCTATTGATTTCCCTATAAATAAGATGTGCACTAATTTTTTTTATTAGATTCAGTCCAGGATCATGTGCTGCATGTAACAGTCATTGTCTCTTTAGTTTCTCTCTTTTTTATTAATTGTGGAGACAGACATATGACATAAACTTTCCAAGCTCAAACTACTCCACAGCATACAATTCTGTGGGATTAATCATATGCAAAATGTTGTGCTACCCTAACGAACATCCATTACCAGATCTTCTCAATCATCTAAGATAGTAATTTTAATACCAGCATTGACTATTTTTTTTCCTATCTGGTTGTTTCATCATCTTTTTGGTGCTTCACTTCATTCCATGGGAGCCTGCATTTCATGCTGTGCAGGGGCATGTATCTCTCTGAATTGGAAAGAGACATCTTTTTTTTTTAACCAGGAGGTCCCAGGGATCAAACCTGGTTCCTCCATATGGTAAACAGGGGCTCAATTGCTTTAGCAACAGCCATTTCCCTGACTATTTTTTAAATTAAAAATATGAAAGTCTTTAGACATATCTTGACTTATGGAATAAATATTATTTCAAAAGCAAAATCAAGCTATGTATTTTAATTTTGGGTACAGGCATTTAATTCCAAAGTAATGTTTTTCCTTTTCTTTTTAAATTCACTGTTCTGAAGTTTTAAAAGTTTTATTCTGTATTATTTTATTAGCATGCATTTTAGGCAATCAATGGCTCCATTTTCATGGTTTTCTAATATTGTCTTATGAGATTTCAGCATAGTCACACAACAATATTCTTGAGGTGATTGGTGATATCTTTTTATCAGAAATGCTTTTTTGCAAGTTGACACTGAGCTAAGCCTGTCTAAGGACTTGAAGTTATACTAGCAAATAAAACAGTCTGGAACTGTGGCACTTAAAAGCTACTTTAGAAGAGATCACTTAAAAGAAAAAAATACAAGGAGATTTTTGAATACATAATGTAGAATTATATCATTTTTGGAGATGTAAAACTCACAAAAATGCAGATATTTTATGCCAAGAATTGCTCTAAGGTTTTTTACACAAGACATTGAGTGACAGATAAGGTCACTTATTCAGATTTGAATTATTAAGGACAAGCAAGCTTTCTAAAGTTCATTCCATGACTGATGAGGAAATTCTGAAATATCCCAGTGGATAAATTTATGTTTAGGCCTTGGGATGTGGCATAAGCTTTAGCATGGGAAGGTTATGTGTTATAAACATATAGAGGATATTTGAGGTAAAAGAATGGAAGATACTGCCTTGCTAGAGAGGAAGAAGATAAGGAAGGGCTGAGACCATGTCCTGCAGAGCTCCAAAAATTAATGTTTCCAAATGGCTTGCAAATACCTAGGCAGTAGACCAAGAAAAATGCAAGAGAATATGGTGAAGAAGAGACCAGAACAGAGATAAATTCTAGAAGAAATGAAACAGGGAGTTTGTTGAGGAATCTTGTATGATGAAGAGTCATTCAGTGGATTCATTGATTTGGGGATAACCAGATTTCAAGGTTAGTGGATTTAGGTGAAGATAGTTTAAAATGTATCACAGTGCATTGACAAGACAATGGGAAAGAGCTAAAATCTAAGTACCTACCATAAAGTATTATATGACTTTATTGTCTTTCAGTAAGAACTGAAATTTTATTTGAGTAAAACTTAACTGTTTCACATTTAATTCCCTTTATTAGTGGATATTTTTTCATCTGGATATGGTTTCAAATGTCAATAGAAAAAATAGTTTGAGAATCATAAACCTAGGCTAATATATATGACAATCATTTTCTTTTTATTAAAAGTTCATTCCTACCACCAGACTTTTAGCATTTCAAGAGGCAGCTGATTACATTGGTATGTAGGAATTGCTCATATATACCCCATTTCCTTCCAACTTTGCCAAAATTTTCACCAACCTGTCTGACCTTTTTTTCCCTAAAGGCATTTACTCTGAATATCATCATACAGTGGTTATTTTTCAGCTTCTCAGCTCATCCATTACCTTTCATTGGAGAAGACTGCATCAGCCAGCCCAGCATTGTCTTTTAACCCAACATTGCACTAAATAGCATTGGTTAGCCACTGCCACTGTCAGTGGGAAGAGGCAGACAACTATAAAGGTATGAAGGACTTCCTGAGCTTCTACATGTTGGAAAGTAGAAGTGCTTCAGAACATCTGGCCTTCCCTGCAAAGAGTGTACTGTACTTGAAGCAAAGCAGCTACTCCCTAATTGCCATGGATGGAAATGCTTGCCAAAGAAATTTCTGGCCTTTCTCTTTCCCCTAACTCCATCAGGGAAGAATCTTTATCTATAGCTAGGTTCCATATGAAGTTTTTTGAGGAAGGGGACTAGGACAAGAAATGTGTCATGTAGTTAGTTAGGCAAGAAATATTAATACAGTTTTGTTTGAGAGTTGCTTGCCCATATACTTTTTCAAAGTTCAAGTTTAGTTTCACAAGAATTTCTTTTTCCCTGAAATTACTTTTAGGGTAATATTTAAAATGAGAGATGGTTTGTAACCCTGTAAAATACATAGGGAATATAACATTCTTGTGTACACAAAGATGGTAAACTCTTTAATCAGTATACAAAATGAAAGAAATCCATACAATTTCTATGCTAAATACTATTTACACATATTAATAAAGAAGTTTTCCATATTGCATCACACAATCTATGGAAATGGATCTCAAATGCCTCTGCAAAATGAGTTAACCTGGGAGCTTAAAAAATTCTAATGCCTGGGTGCCTGGGTCCCATTCAGAGATACAAATTTAATTGTTCCTGTGTTTGGCATGGGTATTCAGAATTTGAAAACTCCTCAGGTGATTTCAATAGGTATCAGAATTTTGAGAACCACTCCTCTAAGAAGCTGAGATCCCAAACAGGGCCTCAAATTCACATAGTATAATAAGTGGGTCTGCAGCTTGGGCTTGTTGGAAAGAATGGTAGAAAATCTGAATCAAATCCCCCTGCCAGCAGACCTACAGAATCAGGATCTGCATTTTAACAAGATCCCAGAGGATTCATATCCCAGGGGATACACTGAAGAGTCAGCAGCACTGGTTCAGAATTCATTCCAATGTCCCATTTCACTCTTCTTATGACCTGTGCATAACAATGAAGATTTCTTCCTTTGCCCAGGTTTCACTTGTGTGTTGATCCATGCAGGGGGAACACAGTGAGAGCAGGGCACAGAAGCCAAGAGTGAGTGGGAGAGTTTTGACCTATGTGTTTGCTTTCTAAATCATTAATTAATTCACCTCCTTGCTATTGTTATGGGAGGAGTTCCAGTGTTTGTGGTTTTTATTGATTAACCCACCCATCTAATCCTGGGAGGGTACAATAATAATGTCCCTGAAGAATATCCAGGGCTTCTCTTGGCTTCTGGATGGAATCTCATTTCAGATGGCAGAAATCTCATGAGGGTCTTCCAGCAGCCATCTTGGGGTTATCAATAGCCACATGGACTTCTTGCCAGGTTTCAGAACTGTCTACTGATTCTCTATCTAACTAGCCTGCTTCAAAGGTTCATGGCAAAAGTTTAAAAAAATATATTTTAAGCATGGGAAATGGAAATGACCTCCAAGATCTAATAATATTGACTGGAATTTTTGAGAAATGCCCCAAATAACCTGTTTTCATAGCCCTAGATTCACAGAGTACTTATTATGTACCTTCGTAAAAAGTGTTTCCTCCAGTGAAACAGGAATTTTAACATGGAAGGTCCTATCTCTGCAGTCAAAATTGCTTATGTAGCCTTAACAGGACAGCTACTGCTTGGAAACCTTCAACAATAAGTAGGAAGCCTCAACAATAGGTAGCTGTTGCAGGGAGTGGCAGATACTTTACTCTTAGATGGGAAAGAAATAGTCATGTTTCTAGACCCTAAAGGATACTTTTTTGAACGTTTCTTTTTTTTTTAAAAGATGCTTAGATTACATAAATGTTACACCAAAGTTACAGGGATTCCCATGTTCCCCACCTCCCACACCTCCCATAACATCCCATATAAACATCTTTCATTAGTGTGGCACATCAGCTGCAATGGATAAACACATGCTGGGGCAAACTGAGGCTGCCTCGAGGCCAGGACTGAATATAAATGATCCCTGTGGCCAAATGCTCCTGATGCTTGTAGTGCCCCAAGATAAATTCAAGAATATTTCAATATGATCTATTTGTCCCAAGGAATGCTACCTTCCCTCTCTGTCTTAATTTCATCTTTGGTAAAATGTTGGTGGTATTTTAAACATAGTTTTTACTTTGAGTGATAAAATAAATTGATACATGTAGAGTGCTTTGAAATAAGCTTAAAATGTTTTTTAATGTTGATTTATAATAATAATGTATTATTATTTAGTTATCAGGGCCAGAAGCTCTTTCTGAGGCAAGGGAGGGACAATTCATAGTCTCACTATGAGAAGTATGAAGTTTGAGTCAAAGACATTATATCAAATTAGAGAAAATTGGATTCCGGTTGAAAAAATTATGTGGAAGTGTGTGATTCCTGGTTAGAATATACCAATCATAGACAATAGATCAATCCTGAAAACAGGAGGGGGAAATTGTTCACAATTTTTCCAATTTTCTAAATAGAATTAAGTGACTCCAAATCAGTGACTTATTCTTGGAAGGAATAATTCTACCTGGATCAAACATCTCAGAGGATTGAGATAATGGCAATATTTCATTGATAAATTTCCATATAAAATATCAGAAAATCTGAATTGGCTATTAAAAGAGATAAAATGGATATTCTCAAATACAATGTCCTAATTTACAGTACGTAATCTGAAAAATATTCTTCATTAATTTAGATAGGAACCATGGAAATAAATTTAATAAAATGGAAAGCAGAAATCTTTGAAATCATGTAATGGACTCCCAAAGAGCATGAGATAAAAAAATATACTCTGCATTCTTGTCTACTTTTGAAAATTCACTGTCATTGCTATGGCTTAAATTATGTTTTAAAGGCTTTTTAACCTGAAAAGAAAGGGTCTAAGTGTTCACAAATTCAAACAGTTGGGGTTAAACTTCTTTTTTGCCCCATCCTCAGCCATCCCTATTCAGGTGTTTATTTTCTGCTTCTCCCTATTATTTGCCTTCTATGCCATGCCTCAAATGATATTTACAGTGTATTTATTTTAACTTCTTAAAGTACTTATATTGTTTAATTAGTATTTTCCATAATATAAGGTAAAGAATTATCTTGTATATGTTGATTTAGTTTTTTTTCTCTTTCAGGATGTGGTGCTTTCTGATGTAAATTTATTGGAAAATTGTGGTATTTATTCTATCTTTTCTATCTTCAACATTACTAAATTTCTTTGCTATATTGCATGTTGAACATCAAGAAAGGCAGTGATTAGATATGAGCCAATATGAGAGGCAGGCTTATGATTTACAGTTTGAGTTCATACTTTATTCATATTAAATCTCTTTTGTTTTATAACATGGCTGGTCTTTGCTTTTCTATCTGTGTATTGCTAGAATATAAGATACATGGAGGTAAGAATACATGTTTTTTTTCAAGTGTCCATTTATGGCTGTAATACCTAGACTAATGACTAATTCTTTACTGGTGCTGGAATTTGAGAGGGCCCAATAAATAACCTCTCTTTAACCCACTATATTGATGAATAAATGAAAAACAAGAGCCTGGTTAATGCACTTAAGATATCACATTTTTAAAAAATGTTTATACTTTTTTAGGTACCTATGTAGTTTGTTTGTTTATTTTAGGAGATACCAGGGTTAGAACCTGAAACCATATGCATGCAAAGCAGGTGCTCAGCCACTCAGCTACATCTGCTCTGCATTAGGATTTTTTCCCTAAGGATGTATTGGAATTGAATCCAGGACCCCTTATATGTGAAATGTACAGTCAATCACTGAACTACACTTACTTCACCAGATTTTTCTGACCGAGATGTTGAGCAATGTTATTTTGATGTGAGGAAACAAAGAGATGCCTAACACTAAACCACAGCACTAAGCATGTCTGTCAACACAGACCAGGAAGGGCTGAGCAATAAGCTTCAGCATGGCAAAGAATGCTTTTAAATATTACAGCAACATTGAGGGTGAAGGACACATGCTTCCTAGTGGCTCTTGAAGAGATCAGGAGGGAGAGCCTAAGCAGAGCACTCACCCATCCTAAAGGCACCAAGGACTTAAATTTTTGGTTTGCTGAAATTTTAAACACTTTTTTGTACAATCTATTTTTAAATGAAATGAGGCATGAATTATTTCTTTACAAATTGTTACATCTCCTCAAGATTGACTGTATAAGTATGTTCCTGGTAACATATTTAAATTCCATTTCATGACAATCCCTAATGACTCCATATTGGAGTCCACTTTGAAATGAGTTTGCTTTGACTTCCATCAATTAATATATGTCATTATCTCAGACAGCATTTGACCAAATAAATTATTTTTTCTCTATGGATAGCACCTACACGCCAGAATTTTCTAAATCTACCTCTTGCCTTGATTTAGAAGAATTTATGTGTTTATAATATTATAAGGGTCATAATTAGATTCTCCAAGGGCTTAGTAGGCATTCATCAGTATCTCATCCAGGTGGGGAAACTTGTTTCCATATTTGACTTCTTTGATTCTTTTTTGTGGTCCTGATGGTAAATATTTACCTTTCAATTACAGAAAGCATGAAGGAAATTTACTAAAGAATTTTTACTTTTAAATTTCTTAATCCATACAGAGTGAGCATTACAAATCTGTAAAGTTTTTCTTATTTAAAATTTTATTGAGGTAAATGATAAAATTATTTTATCATTCTCTTTGTTATTTTTCTGGTAACACTGATTTTTATTAGTTTTGGATCAGTTTCCTAGCTTCCTTATATTTTTACTCATTTAAAAAGGTTTCACTTATTTCTTTTTTTATTTTTCAAGTTCTACTCTTAATGGATGTAGGATGACCAAATACCTGAAAGTAATTTGTTTATCTCCTTGTTGCTAGGATATGAAGGAAAGAATTATATATAAATTAGAAAGTAATGAAGTACAACCCTCTCTTGCTGCAAAATTCTGTTTCTTGTGGTCAAGAATATCCTGTTGAAGCAATGAAGTATGAAAAACAGCTTCAACCAGTTCAATGGACCTGCACAGAAAAAGCCACTTGCTGTCCTCACTTCAACTTACTTAATTAACATAGCAAAATTCCCATCCAGGTGTGGAGTTATCTTCCCCCTTTTTTGATCAAAAAATATATGTGCAAGCATGATTTAATGAACATACTAATCATACAATTTTATAGATAGCTGTGTATGTTCATCAATATGCATGAAAGCTAATGCATAATCAAAGAAAATGCTAAGTAATAACATGGGTATTTAAGCAAGAGTAAAATTACAGCAAACGGAGTCAGATCTGAGTTTCTTTAGACCAACTTTGGCTTGATGCAGAAAAAGTACATAATAAAATATAGCACACTTTCCTTAAAAACACACTTCAAAAAATAGGAATAGAAGGAAATTACCTCAATTTGATAAAGGGTATATTTGAAAAAACCCATAGCTAATACTATATTCAATGGTGAAATCCTAAAAGCTTTCCCTCTAGGATCTGGAACAAGACAAGGATGCCCACTGTCACTGCTCTTCCTTACCATTGTGTTAGAAGTACTAAGTCTGGGCAAGAAAAGGTTATAAAAGGCAACCAAATTGTAAAGGAAAGAGTAAAAAATTCACTATATGCAGATGACATGACCCTGTACATAGAAATCCCTGAGAAATCTACAACAAAGCTTCTAGAGCTGATAAATGAGTTCAGTAAAGTGGCAGGATATAAGGTCAATGTGCAAAAGTAGTAGCATTTCTGTACACCAATAATGAGGGATCTGATGGGGAAATCAAGAAAAAAAGTTAAATTTACAATAGTAACCAAAAGATCAGATACCTTGGAATAAATTTAACTAAAGATATAATGGACTTGTATGCAGAAAATGACACATTATTAAAGGAATCACAGAACATCTAAATACATGGAAGGATATTACCTGTTCATGGATTGGAAGACATCATTAAGATGTCTATCCAACCTAAATTGATTTACAGGTTGAATGCAATCTCAATAAAAATTACAGGAGTGTTTTCTAATGAATTGGAAAACCTAAGTATCATATTTATTGGGAAGGACAAAGGGCCCCAAATAACCAAAGACATATTGAAAAAGAAAAACAAAATTGGAAGAGACACACTACTTGACTTTAAAACATACTTCAAAGCTACAGTGGTCAAAACTGCATGGTATAGATGCACAGATTGTCATACTTACAAATGGAACCAAATTGACAGTTTGGTTATAGATCCTCACATACACAGTCAATGGATATTCAACAAGGACACCAAGCCCATTCAATGGAAAGAGAATGGCCTATTTAAAAAATGGTGCTTAGAGAACTGGGTAGCCATATTTAAAAGAATGAGAGAGGACCACCATCTCCCACCTTATGCAAAAATTAACTCAAGTTTGGTCAAAAATCTAAATATAAGAGCCAAGTCCATAAAGTTCCTAGAAGATAATACAGGGAAGCATCTATGAGATCTTGTAGTAGAAAATGGTTTCATAAACTTTACATCCAAAGCATGAGCAATGAAAGAAAAAGTAGTTAAATGGGACCTCCTCAAAACAAAAAAACTTTTTTTGCTTTGAAGGAGTTTGTCAAGAAAGTGAACAGGCAGCATACTCAATGGGACAATATATTTGATAACCATCTGTCTGATAGGGGGCTAATATCCAGCATATATAAAGAAAACCCACATCTTGAAAACAAAAGGACAATCCATTTAAAAAGTGGGCAAGAGACTTGAATAGACACCTCTCCAAAGAAATACAAATGGCTAAAAAGCACATGAAAAGATGCTCAACTTCACTAGCTATTAGAGAAATGCAAATCAAAACTACAATGAGAGATCATCTTAAACCCATTAGACTGGAGGCTATTAAAAAACAAAGGACTACAAATGTTGGAAAGGATGTGGAGGAAAGGGAATACTTATCCACTGCTGGTTGGAATGTAGGATGGTGCATCCATTGTAGGGGACAATTTGACAGTTCCTCAGGAAGCTAAGTATAGAACTGCCATATGATCCAGCAATCTCACTGCTGGGTATATGCCCAGAAGAATTGAAAGCAGGGACACAAATAGATATATGCACACCAATGTTCATAGCAGCATTATTCACTATTGCTAAAAGTTGGAAGCAACTGAAATGTCAATCAACAGATGAATGGATAAGCAAACTGATATATACATACAATGGAATATATATACATAAGCTGCAAGAAGGAATGCAGTATTAACACATGGGAGAAAATGGATGAGTGTTTAATACTTTCATTGAGTGAAGTAAGCTAGGCACTGAAGGACAAATATTACATGACCTCTTTGATATGAATTGAGCAATTGAGCAGATGCACAGAGGTAGAGTTTAGAAGATTGGTTTAGAGGAGACAAAAAGGGAATAGAGGGTGGTGAGACAATGTCCATAAGTGCAAAATGTATGATAAGGTAGAAGTGTGTGGTTGGGCAGTGGATGGGCATGAGTGGTGCAGCAAAATGGTGGGTTCAGTGGTTCTGTTCTGTGAGGGGAAGTAGGGTGCAGATTTGGGTTGGACTATCCATGGGACTGAGGATAGGGTTGAGCAAAGGAGCAGAAGAATTCTGGGGATTTGCAGGTCTGTGGTTAAACATATAATGTTGGAAATATTCTATTAGCAAATATGGCAGGGAAGGGTTACTGGTGTAGGATGTCATGTGTGGGGGATATATGGAATAGTGTACACCTGGGACAGACTTATATGGAATATCTAAGTGTTCATCTTGTGATAGTTATAGCAGTGGGTGTAGGCCCACATAATAAGCAATAAAATATTGATTTCCCTTTCTAGGGAGGCCTGCTATGTTCTTAATTAGCAGGACAAGAATTCCTCAAGAACAGAGGCAGCACCTAATAAAAGAAAACAGACCAATATGTCAAGCAATGGCAGAGGAGGATTATTGGTGGAGGGTGTCAATGATGTGGGAATGCATGGGAACGGTTTCACCTGGGACATGCCTCTAAGACACATGAATATGTTCAAGTTCTCATGGGACATTATTTCAGTGGGTGGACATCCCCACAATAACTGAAAGAATATTGTATTCCCATCCTGGGGAATTCTGCTAGATTCCCTAATAAGACACCAAGATTTCCCTAATGCAAGGGCAATGTCTAGTGAAGGAAGACAGATCATTATGCCAGGTCATTGACATTGATGATTGTACTTATGAACATTTTCTTGTGACAATGAAACTTAACTAGTATTATATACTGCCTAAGGGTTACCTCCTAAAAGCCACCTTGTTGCTCATATATGACCTCTTTCTAAGCCAAACTCAGCATACAAACACACTACCTTCCCCAACAGCATGGGACATGACTCCCAGGAATAAGCCTCCTGGTACTGAGGGATTATTACCTAGCACCACCTAGACATGCAAATTGAAAAAGACCTTGATCAATAGGGTGAAAGTGTAAAGACAAATGAGTTTTTTATGGCTAAAAGATTTCAAAGTGAGTTGGGAGGTCATTCTAGAGGTAATGCTTATGCTAGTTTCAGGAGGATCTCGTTGGCTGCCACAGTAAACGGCCTGAAATAATGGTGTTCCTGAGAGCTCTAGAGATATTGAGAAACTATAAGCAGGGAAAACAGCTCATGAATTCAGCACCATCAGTGGCCTTTACTTTGGAATTTATAATCCCCAGTGTAACAGAATTAGACTCATTTATAGGTTGTCTACAAATAGCTCTTTTGCCCTTTTATTTGAACCAATAATTAGCACTATATTTGATAAATATATGTCCCAGAGACTTAAATCTTTCATTGATCCATGTGCCTGTTGATTATTAAATTTTAGCAAATTTGCAACATTTACTCTCCAGTACATTGGACTCACCCAGGACAACTAACAAGGTGATGATGATGGACAATTCCCATCTCAAGGAACAGAAAGTATCTGCAATGGCAAGCAAGATAAATTCATCCATCTGCCCCATGAATCTAAATCCCTCAATTAGAAGCAGAGTGGGCATAACTACCCCACAATCCTCAAGATTCAGGAATAAAAAATGGACCAAAAGCTGACTTATTATTATTCTACTATAGAGTTATTATTATTCTAGCAAGGGAAGAACTCTTATTAATGTAAAGGTAGTGGCCACCAGAGGATCTGTGGGATGGGAGAAGGAAGAATCGGTGTAATATGGGAGCATTTTTGGGACATTGGGGTTGTCCTGCATGACATTGTTGTGACAGATACAGGTCATTCTATATTTTTATTTTTCCATAACTTACAAACTTGTGCAGGACAAAATGTAAATTATAATGTAAACTGTAGTCTATGGTTAGTAGCATTGCTTCAGTATGGGTTCATCAATTGTAACAAATGTACCACAGTAATAAATGATGTGAAAAAGTGTGGGATGGGGGGGAATGAGACATTTAGGAATCCCTTGCATTTTTTTGTGTAATATTTATATAATATAAAGCTTCCTTAAAAATAAAAAAAAATACAGAAAAAAATCAATGCAATTCACTACATTAACAAAGATAAGGGGAAAAAACTCATGATAATCTCAATTGGTACAGAAAAGGCATTTGACAAATCCAGTATCCTTTCTTGACAAAAAAATCTTAGAAAATAGGAATACAAGGCAGTTTATTCAACATGATAAATGGCACAAATGAAAACTGAAAATATACATAATGGTTAAGTGTAAAATTCATAAGGCTCTTCCTCTAAGATCTGGAACAAGAAAAACATGTCAATTTTCACCATTGCTGGTCAACTCTACGCTGGAAAATTTTTAGGCAGAGCAGTGTGATAAGGAAAAGTAATAACAGGCATCAAAATTGGAAAGGAAAAAGTGAAACATTCACAATTTCCATGTGGTATGATCCTTTACATAGATAGTCATGAAAAATCTACAACAAAGGTACTTGAGCTAATAAGTGAATTCAGCAACATGGTGGTAAATAGTTAATAGTACAATTATAAAAATGTTCTTTCATGAAAATGACAAATGTACTACATTAATTCAAGGTTTAATAATAGGGTGCTATATAGATAAAAATACATCCTAATGCAAACTGTGGACTATGTTAATAGTACATTTTAAACATTCTTTCATCAGTTTCAACAGATACCATACTAATGAGAAGTGTTAATCATAAGAGGTGATATGGGAACTCTATTTTTACATGACTTTGGTAAACCTACAACTTTTACATTAAAATTTTTAAAAAACAAAATGCAAAGAAATAACTTTTTTTTTTTTTGCTTTCTTTTTTTTTATTTTTATTTTTATTTTTTTTGCATTTGTTTACATAAATGTTATTTGTTATATATATATATATACATTTTATAAAGGTGCCTAGATTACCCAAATATTACTCAGAAACTACAGGGATTCCCATGCTCCCCACCGCCCAGACCCTCAAAAACACCCCACACAACCGTTCCCCATCCGTGTGGTACTACACCCGCAATGGATATACACATCCTGGGGCCTTGCCACCGAGCATAGACTACAGTTCACATCACAGACCACACTCTTTCCCACCCAGTTCTGCATGGTATATTCTGATGGAAAATGGCCTACATTCGT
>JAQZBX010053457.1:0-18893 GCA_029593785.1 Cabassous unicinctus | reverse complement strand
CAATCACATCACAGCCTGGACAGGGGCCCAGCCAATCACATCACAGCCTGGACAGGGGCCCAGCCAATCACATCACAGCCTAGACAGGGCTCCCTCAATCACATCACAGCCTGGACAGGGGTCCAGCCAATCTCATCACAGCCTGGACAGGGGCCCAGCCAATCTCATCACAGCCTGGACAGGGGCCCAGCCAATCACATCACAGCCTGGACAGGGCTCCCCCAATCACATCACAGCCTGGACAGGGGTCCAGCCAATCTCATCACAACCTGGACAGGGGTCCCCCAATCACATCACAGCTTCATCAGAGACACCAGTGAAGACACCTATCCTCTTTATGAAGCTGAGCCTGCTGGAGAAGAAGCAGGGGTGGCGTGGGGTGGGGTTGTGCTGACACCCCGATTCTCACATTGGTTGGAACTGGGGTCTGAACGAGACTAGTGGAATTCCAGCCTGGTCGATCGCAGGGAGCTTTCTGCAATGCCCTTTCTGGGTGCCCCCGCCCCTGGGCACTGTCGATTGCAAAGCTGCCTGGGGGTCTGCTGCCCAGCCAGCCTCGCTGGCCCCTTTCCACCCTGAGATGCTGAGGTTCCATTCTACACTCGTAGGGTCATGGGAGCTGGCTGTTATGCAAGGAAAGAAGTCCTTCTGCCTCGCGCCCCACCTCGGGTAAGCCCCCTAGGACATGCCAGCACCAGGGCCCCTCCACGGGGACTTCCACACCAGGGAGAACGCTGAGCACACTGTCAACAGCTAAAGGCCACCGTTCTGCTCCGTGCTGGCTTCCCATCTGGGTGGTCCCCGCTCTGCGCTGTGACATCATGCCCAGCAGGCCCCAGGTGTCCTGCTTCAGCTGAAGAGCTACGTGAGCTCCACCTGGCGGCCGGGCCCTGCAGGGTGGCCTCGCTGAACCCCAGGGGTGCGCGGCTCAGGGAGTCCCATGAGGAAGCCAGCTCTGGGTGGCGCTGCTGTGGCCCTGAGCTCTGCAATCACTGCTGCCTGCAGTAGGGACTGGAAAGGTCCCTGGACTCTTCAGAGGAGACTTGGGAGCGGGGGAAAGGCCCAAGTGGTTATGTCTCCAATTCTTGGTGGAAAGCCAGAACCTGGCGCTAAATGGTGTGCGTGCTCTGCACGTCATCTCCAGCCCTTGAGGTCTAAGTGGCTTGTGTGCTCAGGCTACTGCGGGCCTCCCAAAGCACTGCGGATTCCCTAGGGGTGGGAGCCCCTTCTCCCTCACTCTGTCATCTCTCTCGCTCTTCATTCTCTCTCTCCATTCTCTGTTCTCTCTCTCTATTCTCTATCTTTCCATTCTTTCCCTCTCCATTATCTCTGTTCTCTCTCTCCATTCTCTCTCCATTCTCTATCCTTTATCTCTGTTCTCTCTCTCTGTTCTCTCTCCTTTCTCTCTCCATTATCTCTGTTTTCTCTCTCTGTTCTCTCTCAGTTCTCTCTCTCTCCATTCTCTCTCCATTCTCTCTCCTTTCTCTTTTCATTCTCTATCCATTACTCTGTTCTCTCTCCTTTCTCTCTCCATTCTCTCTCCATTATCTCTGTTTTCTCTCTCTGTTCTCTCTCAGTTCTCTTTCTCTCTGTTCACTCTCTGTTCTATCTCTATTCTCTATCCATTACTCTGTTCTCTCTCTCCATTCTCTCTCCTTTCTCTCTCCATTCTCTATCCTTTATCTCTGTTCTCTCTCTCTGTTCTCTCTCCTTTCTCTCTCCATTCTCTCTCCATTATCTCTGTTTTCTCTCTCTGTTCTCTCTCAGTTCTCTTTCTCTCTGTTCACTCTCTGTTCTATCTCTATTCTCTATCCATTACTCTGTTCTCTCTCTCCATTCTCTCTCCTTTCTCTCTCCATTCTCTATCCTTTATCTCTGTTCTCTCTCTTTTCTCTCTCCATTCTCTCTCCATTATCTCTGTTCCCTCTCAATTCTCTTTCTCTCCGTTCGCTCTCTGTTCTATCTCCATTCTCTCTCTCCTTTTTTTCTCCTCTCTCTCCCCCTCCTGCCTCTGTCTCTGCCTCCTTCTCTGCGCAAGCCCCCTCCCCCAGATCAGGGATCAGTTGGTCATGCCTCTTCTACAAGCACTGCCTCTGCGGCACTATGGATGCTCAGTCCGCATGGTCCAAACGCACACCCAGGTGTTAGTTTCTGTTCCTGCTCAAAGCGAGAAACACTAGCCTTGGACAGCAGCGACCTCCCTGGAGACTCGGGTGTGTCCACTTGTCTTTCTAGTGCATGACCTGAAACCTGGAGATGTCCAAGTTGTGGCTGCTCTCGGGGATTCTCTGACGGTAAGTATCCTGGGCCCCGGGTTGGGGGGCTCGGCTGGCTTCCGGGGTCCCACATGGACAGCAGACAGAACCACGAGTCTGTTCTGACAGGAGGAATCAACAGGGTACGAGTGGGGACGGCACCGTCAGACAAGGAACCTAACATGAGGGTCCCCACGGCCTAGTCTGCCTCTCCTGTCGTTTAGATCTGTTTCCTCTAAACTGCCATCTGTCACCAAGAAACAGTGACCTCTCCTGCCTTCTCCTTACTTCACTTCTAAAACCTGATTGTTCTTTAAAGCAATAACCTTTTGGACAGATAGTTCAAATGAGAGAGGAGCTGAGGCTAAGCAAATTCCTGCCAAGATTTGCCCTTTGCAATTATTGATAAACTTAAGAGGGGGGTGCCTGGGGGTGCTGTCTCTCTAGCATCGTGAAGTAAAGGTGTGGTGTAAAGTGATTTTTCACAATTACTAACAACTCGTCCTTTATCGAGCCCTTTCTCTGTTCTGGGAACTGTGCTAAGCAAGCACCTGCAGCGTCTCTCCTCGTCTTCTCCAAAAGCCCAAAGCACTGTAAGGGGAACACTACCAGCCCATTTCACAGACGAGGAAACCGATGACTAGGCAGGCTCGGTCATTACCTCCAAGGCCTGGGGCTGCCCTCCAGTCTCCTAACTCCGGGGCCTGTGCTCCTGTCCTGTGCATTATCCTGCTGCTCTATCCTGCCTCTGTCAACCCAAGTGTTGGGCAATCATTTGATTTTGCAGCCACTTTCTCAATCAGGTGTGCAGGGGAAATCTTTTCAGGTACGAACCGAATTGATTCAGATAGTGGAGGTTTTCAACATCTAACATTTTTTTAACATATGCAAAAATATGTCCTTTTGACTCAAAAATACTATCTAAACCTGCCCGTGTAGGTGCTCTTGCCCTTTGAATTATGCTTTTCAGTCAGCTCAGGCCTCATATCCATTTCCTCTTTGCCTCTGCACAGAAAGCAGAAATAAGTCCTGTATTAGTCAATCAAAGGGGTGCTAATGTGAAATACCAAAAATCGGTTGGTCTTTATAAAGGGTATTTATTTGGGGTAGAAGTCCACAGATACCAGGCCAGAAAGCGTTAAGTTTCTTCTCTCACCACAGTCCATTGCCACGTGTTGGAGCAAGACAGCTGCCGATGTTTGCCAGGGTTCAGGCTTCTGGGGTTCCTTTCTTCCCGGGGCTGCGTTTCTCTCCAGGCTTAGCTCCTGTTTCCTCCACAAGGTCAGCTGTAGATGATCAGGCAAACAGCTCGCTTCTCTCCTCCGGGGGCCTTCTCTCCAGCATCAAAACTGCTTCTCAAAAAAACTGCTGCAACTCTGTTCTTTGTGATGCCTTTTATATTTTCTTCCCCCACACATCAAGGGGTGGGGCTCAATGCCCTACTGACGTGGCCCCGTGAACGCCCTAATCATAACTTAATCATGCCCAGATTAGCATATCAGTTTACAAACATGATCCAATTATATTTTTGGAATTCGTAATTACATCAAACTGCCCAACTGCAACAAGTCTCCAGCTGTAGCCCTGCTCCTAACTTCCAAGAAATGAGTCTGTTTTACTATCTCAGAGTCACCACTTTCAGGCAGCATTTCCAAGGCCATATCTCACAGAAGGCCCGGGAGGAAGAGGTAGAGAAATGCAAAATTTATGCGCTATCCATCCCCTGCTGTCCACTCAACTCCACGGGCTCTTTCTTCGTGCCCACGAAGAACTTAGAAGTATCACGCTGCTAATGCTATTATTAACACTCATCTTTCTATATATCACTTTCGCATATTCCAAACAGCTTTTACAGCTATGATCCCGTTTGGTCCTCCGTATAACTCTAGGAGATAAGCAGGGCACGGCCTCAGTTCATGCAGCTGGGAAGGTGTCATCCGGAGAAGGTGAACCCTGGCCTGCTGACTCCTGGCCCAGTGCTCTGCTCACACCGCGGTGCCGGCATTGGCCACCACTTCGGAAGCCCTGTGCATTCACGTTTCTCTTTTTTTCTCCGGCTTGCTGATTTTCCTGTGGATTTTGGTCTGTTTTTAAAGGCTGGCATCGGAATTGGATCCAAATCAAAGGAGCTCCAGCACACCACCCAGTACCGTGGGCTAGCATTCAGGTAAATGTCAGCCTTTGCTCTCCTCCCCCACCCCCACCCGTGCTCACCCCCAGAGACTGGGGGAGGCATCTTGTCACCTGCAAACACGTAAATACCGAAGAGCAAGGTCGAGCTCCTGAAGGGGCTTTTGGAAGGAAACGCCACGTATTCCTGCAAAACATGAAAATTTGCTGGGTAGAGAGGTATTTTGCTGTTGTTAAACTTTTTTCTTTCTTTTTTTTTTTTAATTGTGCAGAAGAAGTAAACCAGGGTTCTGAGTCAGCAAATCAAACATGAAATGTGCCCGAAAGGCACCAAATCTCTGAGTCTTCACCTGCCCGCTTCCTTGCTAATGTGCACGTGTAGCTGTGCCTGCACCCCTGCTTCCTGTCCCACGTCGTTCTGCTGTCACACCTCTGCCTCTCGTACACGTACACACTGCCCAGGGAACCTCCGAAACCCAGCGCGTGACCAGGTCACAGTCCCCAGCGTGGCCAAACAATGCCTCCGTGCCAGCACAATGCTGGGCTTTGAGGTGGGACGAGCAAGGGGCACACGTGGAAGGCCCAGGGATATGCTCGTGCTTGATGGGCACACGTGGAAGCTCCAGGGATATACTCATGCTCGATGGGCACACGTGGAAGCTCCAGGGATAAACTCATGCTCGATGGGCACACGTGGAAGGCCCAGGGATAAACTCATGCTCGATGGGCACACGTGGAAGGCCCAGGGATATACTCATGCTCAATGGGCAAGTGCTATTTAAAGACAAAGTATACCCGAGAGCAGTAGGAATACAGAAGAGGGGATGAGGGGGAAAGACTTCACCGAGAAGATGGTACCCAAGACAGGGTTTGAAAGGTTAGCCGTTGGGTAGGTGGGGAGGGAGAGAAAGGGCCTCCCACACAAAAAAGCGGAAAAGCTCAGGGTGTGTCAGGGGAGGGGCTGGGTGTGGATTTTCTTGAATCTCTCTCTCTCCTAATAAAATTCATGTTTACTTATGCTTTAGAGTAATTGGCAGTGAGCTCAGCATCCAGGAAAACAGCTAGAACCAGCCAGCCACAAGAGGGCAGGGTGCTGAGGAGCCTTTTCACAAGCCCAGTTTTCTTCAAAGTGAATTCAAATAAACTATTTCCCACCCCTCCCCCAAGAGAGTGAGAGGGAGCAGCGTGGGATGATCAGGTTTTCCCGGGGCGGGAGAGAGGCATCATCACGCAGCCTGCAGTAACCACAGAGAGAGAGGGTCCAGGGCCTCCTGGCACGAGGACTTCCTGTACCAGGCCCCCCAGGTGTCCTCGGCCAGGTGGGTGGTCTCTAACAGGCTGGTATAGAACAAAAGAGAGCCCTGCCTCCCGACTGCTCAGACCCAAATATTACCGAGGCTGCAAGAAAAAGGAAAAAGTCAGAGCAGGGAGAGAGAAACCAGAGCTTATTACAATCAAGGAAAAGCATGAGGTTGTGGCAGCTGCACTTAGTCTTGGCCAAAGAAGGCAATGACCTCACAACACAGCATGGGAAAATGGAAAAGAAAGCAGACAGATCACACACAGGTGACAGATAAGCTAGAAATGGCAGTGCAGCCTGGGGAAGTGAGACATTGTCCAGTTTTACAATCAGTTCAACTAGATGGAAACTTCTGCGCAGTTTCTTTCTGCAGCAGTTGAAAAATCCAGCTGTTGTTCTGTCTCTTCCTCCCAGTGAGATCCATTAAGGCCTAGCATTTGAATGTCTTTGTGCTAACTTCAAATAAAGCCTAATATGCAGCGACTGCTGTCCCTTTAAACCCTTTGCCTAAATGTTACAAATACCTGCCCCAAGATGGAAGCTCCAGGCCGGAGTCTGAGAGACAGTTTGGCTCTTGGTAGAATATGTAGACAAGCATTTCCCAAAGTGTGTTCCAGGGAACAGCAGCCTTGTTCCAGGAACCAGGCATGTTCCTGGGGGAGGGGGAATCCCTTGTATTTGTTTGGGAAACACTACTATTTCTCCATTCTGGGGAATTCACAATGCATATTAGCATATTCAAGGCTCTGAGAAGCCCTGCAATGAAGAAAGCTATTTAAATTTGTTAAATCCAGTGTTTCCCTTAATTCCACAACTCTTTCTTTTTGCAAAATACCTATTAACATCCCCTGGGAAATGTCCATGTCATAGATTGGTCTGAGAAAAGCAATTATCTGATGCTATTAAAGCTTCTAGATTGGAAAATCCAGGCAAGTAATAATTCCAAGTAAAAGAATGATATGAAGAGTGGCATTTCAGCCTCTTCCCCCAAGGAAACAGGAAGTGGACCTCATGGGGTGGGCCAGGGGGAATATGGACCCAGAATTCTTGGTGGGGGTGCTGTGAGCAGGACCTGAAAACAGAGGTTTGGCTGTGAGTATTTCCAAGGCCTTTTCACCTGGGAGAATCAAATCAGGGTAAAGCTTAACACGTGGCAGGCCCAGGGGTCTTTAAGCATTGCTTACTCTTCAGTTGGAATAAGTTTGCTTGTTTGGGATCAAAGAACCAAAATAAAATTTACTGACCAAAAAAATGCCTTTCTTTTTCTTTTTAATTAGGAGTTCAGTCTCACAGGACTGAAACTCCTTTAACAAACATTTTTTATCTACTCTGTGTTTTTCTCTGTGCCCCGAGGGTGAGAACGGATAAACAAAGCCAGACACTGAGCACATAGCATCATAAAAATCGCTTCGCTCTGAAGGCTCTGATATACACTCGCTTCTCGATGTGGATTAATCTCTTTCCTGTTGCACGTTGTTCTGATCAAAATGAAGGCGTAAATAATTTTGTTCCTCCATGTTTATTTGTGCATCTTCTCACCTCTCACAGGATTTTTCATTCCAAAATGGGGTCAGGGAGAGATTTGGGTGCATGCTGGTCTCAATCAGCTACCACCCTTGTTTTAGAACAAATACCTTTAGAGGGAACAGATGTGGCTCAAACAGTTGAGCGCCTGCCTCCCACACGGGAGGTCCCGGGTTCAGTTCCGATGCCTCCTGAAAAAAACGAAAACAAACAACAAGCAAAACAAATGACAAATCCAACTCAGGGAAGCTGATGTGACTCGGTGGTTGAGCGCTGGCTTCCCACATACGAGGTCCTGGGTTCAATCCCCGGCGCCCGGTACCTCAAAAAATAAAATAAAATAGCTTTAGACAAGGAATTAAAATGAAAGTATTTGATGTATATGTTTTATATGTCTCTAAGTTTGTGTTTATGTGTTTATTGAGGGGCAAAAGCAGGTAGAGTCAGAAGATCACGGTTATAGGAGGTATGCAGATATATCATTTCCTTTCCTTTCAAGTGTGAAATGTTCCAGTTAAGTGCTAGGAAGAATCAGGAGGCAGCTAAAGCAGCAGCTTTGTTGTAGAGTTGTAGAAAAATCAGAGGCTCAGCAAAGGCCCAGCCGCTGGGAAGTGGGAAGGAGAAAACTGAGTGAGGTAGAAGGTGTACTGGAGCTTCTTTCTCTCCACCACCTGGGGCTGCTTGCAGCCAACTTCATTCCAGGCATTCCTTGAATGTAGAACGACCATGGCTCTGATTGATGGCCTGTCTTTTGAAAAGTGTCTACCCGTGGGCTGTATTCTCAAAACCCTGGGGCCTGCAAGGTTATGCAGAATATGGGATTGAGGAGAGAGGCGCAGAAGAAAAATTATGAGCGAATGCAGTATACTCAAATATCGGAATTTGCTAAACTAGAAATATTTCTCTCCTCGCCTCCTATGCTCCTCATTCAATTTAAATGCCTAAAGGAAATGATGTCTTTAGAGTGGATCTTGAGGTTAGATTGAGACCTATAAAACTAGACTAGATTCAACGAAATTAGATTGGGAACTGGACGGCATGGAAGGCCATTTCCCTGCCCCTCCCGGTAGAATTACACCTGATCACTGGGCAGACACGCTTGTCTGTTTTCTAAAGGTTTCCCGCTCAAGCACTGGGGTTTTTAGCCTCCTTTAACAAGGTAATCAACCCTATACAGTTTCCTAATCTGTGGAATGGAGAGAGTCACAGTCTTGGGAGATGTGAGAAAAATGTAAAAGCATCTAGTTCGGGGCTAGGTGGTCTTCCTTCTGATTTACGGTGGAATGAAGAAATGGCGAAGGGCTCTCTTTTGCCTTCATATTCCAGACTTTGATGTGGCAGGGAATTCAGAATTTTCTCAGGATTCCTCAAAGACAAAGGAGACGGCTCTGGCACTTCTTGCGGATGCTGCTGGCGTGGACACTAAGAAAGGGGGGCTGCTTTTTTGCAAAGTGAATGCATGCACTGATTCTCTCTCCTCTCTCTCTCATTCTCTTTCGCTCCCTGGCTTGCTCGTGCCATACAGTTCAGGAGGGGACAACGACCTGGACAATGTGACTACCTTACCTAGTAAGTAACTCCCGGAGGCTTGGGTCTGTCCACCCCTAAAGCTGAGAGCCCTTCCCAGCAGATCACATCTCCCCATTTCTGGGCTGCCGGTGAAGCAGGAGGAGTGGTGGCGGCTCAGCAGCCTCCAGGGTTCTGATACATACTGGGTTAGGAAGCAGGAGACCTGGGTTCCAGCCTTGGCCCTTCCATGTACTTACCAGGGGACCTAGGGCAAGTTAACTTTCCGAGCCTCAGGTCTGTCGGCCCAGGGGTTGCTGAGTCAATCAAATGAGATGGTGAGTGTTCACAGTGCTGTGAATTGTAAAGTGTTGTTAAGAAAGAAAAAAAAAAAAAGCCTGAGAAGCTCTTGCTGCCTCGGCCCCTGCCAGAGCTGTGCAGCTTAGAGAGGACCCCGATTCAGGTCAGGGATGCCTTCCGCCTCCCGCCTCCTCCCCGGCAGCATGAGGATGAAAGGACAGCCCACCTGGGGACCCCAGACCCCACAGTGCCCAGAAGATACCCTGGTCTTCTAGCCTGAGCTCTCGGTGTCCTGCCCACCCCTCCTCTTCCAGATATCCTTCGGGAGTTTAACGGAAATCTCACAGGCTTCGCGGTGGGCACGGGTGACGCCAATGACACAGACGCATTCCTCAATCAGGCTGTTCCTGGAGCAAAGGCTGAGTACGTGTTCGGGGAAGGGAACCTTGGGATAGGAGCGGGAGGCATGGAGACCCCTTGAAGGGCCTCAGGGTGCAAAGGGGACATGTATGCATTAGCCGGAAGGACTTGAGAAGAGCTCAGTCCACTCCCTTTCCTGGTCACCCCTGCCACCAAGGTCGTTGCAGGGAGGCTAGCGAGGCTGTGACCTTGGAAAGAACAGTGCCAACAGGGGTTGAATTCCTGACCTTGCTTTCGTGCACAGCAGGTTCCAAACATTGGACTCGCCAACCAACCTTATCCAATTTTTCACAGTTATCACAGCATAACGGTGCTAGAAAGACCCACTCTTGAGGGGCGGATGTGGCTCAAATGGTTGGGCGTCCGTCTGCCATATGGAGGGACCTGGGTTCGATCCCCGGGACCTCCCGGTAAAATAAAAAAATACATATAGAAGGCACATGGGCTGCCAGGCTCTGTGTGCTGGTGAGCCGCCAGGCCCCGGGAGCCAGGCAGCAAGATGATGACGTAACAAGAGAGAGACGCAGGGGAGAGACAAGACGAGATGCTCCGAAAACCAGGAACCGAGGTGGCGCTGGTGGCAGAACACCTCTCTCCTACATCGGAAGTCTCCAGGATAGAATCCTGGTGAAGACTGGAGGAGGAGGATGAAAAAAGATGTCAGGAAACAGACACAGAGAATTGCCCAGGAAATGGACACAAAACAGCAAAAACGGGGAAGGGGGGGTTTAAAATGGATAAAATAAATAAATAAATCTTTAAAAAAAAAAAAGACCCACTCTCCCCAGAGCCTGGCAAGTGGCAATTCCCCGAAAGTATCAAGGAGGGCCAAACAGAGGCACAGCCTTAGAGGACTCAGGGGCACGAGTCATGTCCTATCTCTGCCCTGTTACGGAGCTAACAAGAAAGGAAGTAGAGAAGCCCAGAGGGGGCTGAAGCAGAAGAGCCATCCAGCCTCCCAGGGTGATCTCCCAGGGGCGCCCACCCTGCCCCTAGAGGCCCTGGTGGCCTGGGCCTCCTTGCTTCCCACTGCTCCAGCCATCTGAGCCTCCGTCCTACCGCCCCCTTCTTTCTCAGGCCCACATCCTTTTGGTTGATGGGCACGACCCCCAGACCTGTTCACTCGGCCTGGGAAGATTCTTCTTGGTACTGGAAACAGCCGGGGACAGATGCTCCCACCACCACTGTGTTTTGGAGAATCACTGTGTGGATTCACTGCACCCCAGGCCTGTAACAGAGGGTTGAACTGGGGGAAAGTTGGATGCCCAAGAACTATTCCTCCCAGGAATCATAAACCCAAGCATGTGTACAGTGTATATTTATCCCCCACCTCTTTCCAGAAGAAAGATAAATTAAATAACATACTGTGGCCGTCTGGCAATTTGATGTAATTATGAATTCCAAAAATATAATTGGATCATGCTTGTAAACTGATCTGTTAATCTGGGCATGATTAAGTTATGATTAGGGTGTTGAACCGCACCCCTTGGTGGGTGGGGAATCAAATATAAAAGGCATGACAAGAACAGAGTTGAAGCAGTTTTTGAGAAGCAGTTTTGATGTTGCAAAGAAGACCCCAGGAGAAGAGAAGCGAGCCGTTCGCCTGATCCTCTACAGCTGACCTTGTGGAGGAAACAGGAGCTAAGCCCGGAGAGAAACGCAGTCCCGGGAAGAGAGGAACCCAAGAAGCCCTGCAGCTGTCTTGCTCCAACACGTGGCAATGGACTGTGGTGAGAGAAGAAACTTAATGCTTTATGGCCTGGTATCTGTGGACGTCTACCCCAAATAAATACCCTTTATAAAGACCAACCGATTTTTGGTATTTCCCATTAGCACCCCTTTGGCTGACTAATACACATACATAAAAGAAAACCACAGCCATTGGTGGCGGGGGGGCGGGCGCGGCAGATAAAAGAGGAAGCAACTCTGTTGCCATGAGAATTTTTGTGGTTACTGTGCTTGAGCATCAGTTTGAGCTTCCTGGCAGCCCAAGTGAAAAAAGGAAAGATGCGAAAACATGCATATGTTTGAATTCACAATATATGTCCAGTCCTTCAAAAGAGGTTCCTAGCATGAATTCCTAAAAGAAAATTTGCATTTGGAGTCCCAGAGCACAAATATAATTGGTGGGTACCTTTGATTGCAGCTTTAGCACAAGGGCACACTTGGCTTTTCAAATGATTACTTGTTTTAAGAACTTTCCAGAAGAGGCAAGCACCAGCGTGTAGCATCTCAACTCTGAACCTTCAGGTCTCCAACAGCTCATGCAGTGGAGATGATGCTGTGGAAGCCTGCAGTTCAGGCTCCTTAGGAGGAAAACTCTGGGCAGTGATCCTCAACAAAGATACTGATTTCCTCTCTTTCTCAGGGACCTTATAAAACAAGTCCAGGCTCTTGTGAAGAAGATGAAAGATGACCAGGTGAGTCAGATTCATGATTTATAAAGATTAATTTCCCAGCCCTAGTTGTCCCCAAATGGAATGGTCCACCATGGAAAACCGTGAGCTCCTGTGATGAGGGTCCGTCAAGCAGTGATGGGATACCCCCTCTGCTGGAGGCTCTCTGGCAGAAATTATGTCAATGGGGGCATGTTGTTGCTGGACTTTCGGTGACCTTGAAAGTTCATCCTGATGCTAAGATTCTGTGGTCTATAAATAAACCTCTAAAGTTTCTTCAATGTTGAAATTCTGATTATATTATTCCAAGTAGGCAAGGAAGTTGGGAAGGGTTCCATGGACTTCCAGAAGCTGCAGGTTTTTGTTGGTTTATTTGTTTGTTGGAAATCATCAAACATTTTCCTCCCTCTATATAGAGAATAAATTTCTATGAAGACTGGAAGGTCATCACGTTGCTAATTGGAAACAGTGATTTATGTGTCTACTGCACTGATTCGGTAATGGCGGTGGGGTCCATGCCCACCAATTGCCCCCGACTTTATATGGCAGGTCTTGGAGATCCTCTCTGAGAAAAATCCCTAGAATCAACCCTTGAATAGTCTAACTATGCACTCATACACACTCCCTACCCAGGATCGTCAGCTTTCTGGCTCCACCTTCATGTCCCAGGTGGTATGAGGAGGCAGATACATGGAGTTTCTGCTCCCCATTTTTACAACTCTCATGAATCCAGAAAGAGAGAAAATTGTAGACCCCAAGCAGCTGGGAAGGAGGACTCTCCACTTTCTGCTCGTGAACTAAAGCTCTGACTGAAGGTTCCAATCTTCTGGGTGACTCATCTTTGACAATAGCTGGTAGCCAATTGTACATCTCAGATTCTGATGGAATGAGCTGGTCCCAGTGGGAAACTGCAGGGAGAACAAGTCCTTGGGACTGGAGCCCCCTGTCCTCCTAGCCTAACCAGCTTCTCCTCTCCCTCCTGCCTCTTCCCAGAACCTGTATTCTGCAACCAACTTTTTTTACCATCTCCGCAATGCCTTGGACGTCCTGCACGGAGAGGTGGGTGGGAGGCTCCTGCAAGCTGGTGGTAGCTCAAGCATGGTGGGAGGTGAGGGTAGATTGGGGGAAAGAATGGTGGAAGTTCCTCCTCCCCTGAAGGATAGGGCCAAGAGCATGGGCTCCTTCTCTTTCCAGAAGCATCACAACCCAGAGGGATCTCTGGCTTGAAGAAGGGAAGGAGGCGTGTGCTCCCAGGGGCACCCCACACTCACACCAGGTCATTCCCTGGTGGCGGCAGCTAGTGGCGAGTTCCTCTCCATTGGCCCCCAGGCTGAGCACTGCTTTCTGAGCTTTAGGATGGTTCTAGAGCGAGCCCCCACTTCTCAGACACTGAGGTAGCCTGAGCAAGGAGTGCCTGGAGCCCCTCTCTCATCTGCAGCCTTTCCCTCAGGTGCCCCGAGTCCTGGTCAACCTCGTGGACTTCATGAGCCCCAGTGTCATGCGGCAGGTGTTACTGAAGAACCCCAACAAGTGCCCTGTGCAGCAGGTCAGGTAGGCAGGTGCCGGCTGGCTCACAGGCAGCTGCCACTCCCCGGGGTCCTGGTGACTTGCCCACACGTCCAAACTGTAGAGGGGGGACTTGTCCCCAGCTCCCCCCACCCTAAACAGCAGGGGTTGAGAAAGAATGTAGTCCAGATCGTGAGAAGGGATGTATTCGGAGGTGGTCAAGCCCTAACAGAAAGCAAGGGATTCAGAGTAGTAGTTCCCTTTCTGAGGAAGAAAAGAATTGGGGAGGGACACAGAGGACTTCAGACGTCAAATGTTCTGTTTCTTAAGCTGGGCACTAGGTACACAATGTGTCATCTTATTCTTTATCCCTTATACATACATTTATTTAATGAAGACTTTTACAATGCTTACCATGCACCATTCTGAGTGCTTTCAGGTCACATTTCTTTGAACATTACGTGTATATGATAGGTGTGAAATACCTTCACAATAACAAACAAAAGGGGACGAGGGGGCCACTAAAGTGAACTAAGATTGCTGCTCGGCCTTTTGCCTAAGATTAAATGTAGCATCTGTTCTTATCAGTTTAATATCTGATACGTCCTCTAGCCGAGGACAATATAGTAAATGGATTTTTGGAATTAGGAGATGGAATAGGGGCTTGCTCCGTCCACTCCATGCATCTACCTGGTATTGCAGTACTTCCAGGAACAGTGCACCAAAAAGAAAGAAAAATAAATTTAACTAAGGGGATGTTTGAGGTCATGAGAGTCAAAGGCCCTGAAACACCAGCTCCAACACTAGGGGAGACTTTTTTTTTAATTGAGCATTCAATTTTCCTGGTCTTAATTCATCTGCTCAGGGTGGTTTGTTATAAGCTGGTGTCTGCCACCCAGCACTGTGCCCCATTACCAGGGGGGTGCACACTCATACCCCTAGGCTCCTCCCTTGGGACTTTATCCAGTATCCCTGTGGGGCATCGAACCCGCCTCCCGGCACCTGCGTCAGACCCCACGGCCGCCTGCTCCTAAGCCAGCCCCTGCCCAGAGCTCGGTCGTGGGGTCCACCTGCCTCTCCCTCTTTGTGCAGCCTTTTGTGTCCCTGTGTCCTGTCCGTGCGGGAGGGCTCTCAGGAGCTGGCCAAGCTGGAGGCCATCACCCGCGAGTACCAGGTGAACCCCAGCAGGGCACCTCCCCAGGTCCTCTCCCGCCACACCCTCGGCACCCACAACCCCGGGCTCCCCTCGGGGAGACCTACTCAGGGAGCTTTGGGGAGACAGCCAGCCAGCCTCTGCCCCCAGCTGGCTGAGGAGCCTCAGGGTTGGAGTCACCACAATGGAACCCGGGGGGGGGGAGGCACAAAGCCCACATGGCCAAGCTGCTTTTTGGCCTGGAGAGGCAGAAGCACTGGAGACCCCGGGGGACAGCCTTTCCCTCCCCTGCGCCCTGCCCATCCCACCTGCCCACCTCCAAACCAGCCCCTGCTCCCCAGCCCTCCACCCCCATAGGTGGGTCCCAAGAAGGGGAGCTGCAGGGCCGACCTCCCCAGACACAACCACCGCCCCCCCCGCCCCCACCGGCCCTTTGGAGCTCAGAGCTCCACTTAAACCCAGAACAGAAAGGTGACTCAACCTGTTTCCAGTTCTCTGGAAAGAGGGTTGCAGTCAAGCCTGTGTGTCCTCAAGGGCAGGGTCAGGCACTGCCCTGCCTGCCACCCTCGCCCCTGCCCGTGGGGCCCAGGGCCTGTGCCGAAGGCGCCCGCATATGCCTTCCCAGAGAAACATGCATGAGCTGGTGGAGTCAGGCCGCTACGACAGGCAGGAGGACTTCGCCGTGGTGCTGCAGCCCTTCCTCCAGAACATCCGGTTCCCTACCCTGGTATGGAGGGAGAGCCTGCCACGGCACCCTTGGAGGGGGGACTCAAGCTTCCGGGAGGGAGTGAGCAGGGTAGGGAAGATGACAGGCGAGGGCAGCTTTTCAGACGCCCTTCTGAGGCTACCTTCCCCGAGGCAGCCCGATGTGGGAAGCTCCTGTCACTACTGCTAGCAGCCTCCGTTTTATTGTGCACCTACTGCACGCCAGGAGCTGTGCTTCCCACACATCCAGTCTTCACAGCCACCTTTGGGGGTCGGCATCATCGCCTCCAGCTGAGAGGCTGGCATGGCTTTAGGAGTCCTAGAGGTAATAAAGCAGAGGGGCAGGACGTGAACACGGCTCTAACGCCAACGGCTTCGCTTTCTGCCACACGCCACAGCAGTCACAAAACCCCCGCCCCTGGCTGTGCCCTGTGCCCGGCACTTCCACTCTGAGCCGCAGAGTGGACCAGGAGGAGGACTGAGTTCCCTCGACCACGGCTCCAACCTCAGGGCCTCGCCTGACTGCAGGCTGGTTGAAAGGAGAAAAGCTTTGAGCACCCTCAAGTGCAGCAAGAGAGAAGAGGCTGGAGGCAGGGGCACGGGCCCTGGGATGGGCCCCACCCAGCTCTGTCCCAAGGCTCCGGCTCCTTCTGCAAGACCACAAGGGCCACCTGGCCGAGGACCGTGAAGGGGCTTTGCCTGGCTGGCTGGCCAGGCTCCCTCGGGGATCAGGCTCTCATTCCCTCGTCCAAGCCTCGGCCGGGACAGCATGCTAATGTGCCTAAAAATCAATATGACGCTTTTCTCATTACAACGGGAGACGTGTGGGACCAGGAGGGAAGGTGGGGGGGTCTTCTTCTGTGGACTGCTCTGCTCTCCATTTGAGGGGAGCAGGCCCTGATGAGGGCCAATGGCTCAGAGCACTCCCGGGGGAGGAGGGCATTGGGGGTCAACCTGAGGGGTCGCCTTGGCTCCACTGGTGCCTCCCAGCAGTAGGATCTTGAAGTGTGTTCCTCTCCCACAGGCCGGGCACCCGGATACGTCCTTCTTTGCCCCAGACTGTGTCCACCCGAATCAGAAATTCCACTCGCATCTCTCCAAAGCCCTCTGGAACAATATGGTAAAACAAGCCAGTGTTCCTGGCTCACAGGGTTCCAGTCTAGGAACCGGCACCAGTTCCCACCCCTACCCCCCACAGAATGGAGCCTTGTCCTAGGCTTCCCTATGCAAGCAAGGCACAGAGAAGGTCTGTAGAAGACCATAAAAGTGAAAATCTGGAGTCCCTTAAGATTTTGCTCAGCTAGTTCTCCTCTAGATTTGGAACTTTGATGAGGAATCTCTCCGCATGAATGCAAGGCAGACACCTGGCTTTTATTCAACATTTTCTAAGTGTCAGCAGCTGTGCTAAGCAGTTCAAGCCATATTATCTCGTTGAAGCCTCTCAGCTTGCCAAGGGGAAGCATCATGAGTTTAGGAGGGAGCAGAATCCTAGAGGAGCTATGAGACTGTCCCCTATCCCAGAGTTGGCAACTGGAGTCAGGAGTGGAAGCAAAACCCCTGAAATCAGATGCCAAGCTTTCCCCACTGCACTAAACTGCCAGGGAATGTTCACTTCAGTGGAAACAAATTAGTACACCCAGGTCTTTCTTTTCTTCCCCAATCAGCTTCAACCACTAGGAAAGAAAACGAACACCCTGGACCTGACAGCTACAGTATTCCTCTCCTGCCCGACTGAGGTGATAAAGGGGGGCTGTTGTCACTCCTCTCCAGAGACCCAGAGCTCAGACCTTACCCTGCCCTCTTCACCCTCCACCAAAGCATGCCCATGCCCCGTCTTTCCCCCTCGCCTGGGAGCCGCTTGCAGAGATGGCGCGGGAGGTGGCTTTTGGGGAATGGAAGGAAGGCAGTGAGAAGAGGGCACAGAAGCAGTTTCTCTGGGAAAGGGAGAGGCCTGTGCCCACGCAGTTGGAGAGGGTCAGGGTGAGAGGTGGATTCTTGAAAAGGGGACGCGAGAGGCCAGAAGAAGGGCAAAAAGCCTCATTTCGGCAGCAGCGTTCGGGGCAGATGGGAAGTCTGACTGCAGGTTGGAGGGACTCGTGAGGAGCCAGCTGGGCTCTGAGCTGTGAGAGAGAGCACAGAGCCTGGTTGGGGGATTTTCCTATGAGGAGACAGTCAAAGGGGCGAGCAGCAAAGGGGAGAGCCCAAGAGCTACGTGGAGGGGCGAGTAAGATTGGCCTGAGGAGAACTGGGCCGAGGACGAAGCCCAGACCTCCTTTTAAGAAGGAATATGTGAGTGGTTGTTAACCTTGATTTCAGGCCGAAGAGTGGGGCAGGTTTATGTTTCCATAGCCTTTAGTTTCCTTTTCAAGGCCCCATCTTGCAGTTTTTTTAACCAAATAAGGCTGAGTCCAGAGAGCCCTCAGAAACAACAAAAGCAGGCGGGCCTGGCCCAATGCGGGAAGCTGGGTTTCCCTCCTGGGTCAGGCTGCGTCACGCTCTCCCAGCTGAGCACAGGCTGAGGAAAAGACCTGTTGCTTCCCAGGGCATCTACCAGGGCTCTGGAGAAGAGTGGGCACCCCTGCCCTGACCCACGCGTCTTGCCTTCTCCACCCCAGTGTTGCGGTGTATTATCAGCCTCCTCGGGGTAGCAAGAGTGGTGGGATGAAGGATGGGGAGGTGCAGGAAGGTAGTGGTGTCTGAGGGGTCAGTTGCTAGGCCTAGAACTTGGAGCGAGAACTTGGACTGGGCACCCTGCAATCCAAATGATCAGATGCTGGCCAAAGGGCTGGGGCGAGATCCTAGAGGCCCCTATTGGGCCAGGTGTGAACCCTTTCATTGCTAGATCCTAGAGCCCCCAGCAGGCATTGCCAGTCTGGACACCAGCCTTGCCGACACGCATGGAGATGCTCTCAGGCATGACAGGGACTTGTAGGGCTTTGCGGAGACTTGTAGATTATCCTGGGGGAGGGACCGAGGAAACTGGATAATGGGGGCATTTGGGGACTCAGAGGAGTCTCTATCAGCCATACCGGACTTAAGAATTTCAACATTTTAACAACTTATGTAGCCATACTGAATATCAGCCACGGAAGACCATCTCCAAACTGCCAATGCCCCTTCTGTTAAGCAGAAGTAATAACAGCCCATTACCATAGAAGTAATAACAGCCCATCATTTGCGCTGTCTCCCAACAAACGTGTTAAGTTCCATGCTGGAGCCATAGCACTGGGTCAGGGAGAGCCCTGTCACTGTAGACCTCAAGGCAGCCTCTGCCACTCTCAGCCCCGAGCCACGCAGCTTGTTCCACAAGGGTGACGCTCCACCAGCATCTCCAGCTGCAATGGGCTGAGCTCATCCCTTCTGGACAAAGCCCGACTGAGCCATTGATGAGCGGAGGAGAGCAAATCCTGCCTCCTGGAACCGGTGGCAGCCCAGCCCGGGTGAAGCGGTCGCTAGGCAACCCTGGAGCCCATTCCAAAAGGGTCCATCTGTCGGCCAGCCTGACTGTGTTCCGCTGGTCCCATCTGCACCCTCCCATGTGCCTGGGAACTGTACAAAAGCCCACTGGCGTCTCAGTGTGAGCCGAGAGGGGCCAGGCCACGTGTATTTTAGTCCTAGCTGGGTCTAAACCTAGAGGCAACAGGCAGGACCCAGTGGGAGGGGAGGCTGCGGTGACGGCAAAGCACTGAGGAGTTTTC